>CAUYRT010041781.1:0-45337 GCA_963574885.1 Lepilemur ruficaudatus
GAGGAGGGGATGGGTATATACATACATAATGAGTGCGATGTGCACCGTCTGGGGGATGGTCAGGCTTGAGGCTCTGACTGGAGGGGGGAGGGGCAAGGGCAATGTACATAACCTTAACATTTGTACCCCCATAATATGCTGCAAGAAAAAAAAAAGAAAAAAAAGGATGGCATGTCTCTACCAATTAATTACAAAATAGGTGTTTCATAAATCCACATGGTGTTTTAAAACTTCCACACCTTTATACACACAGGTCCTTCTGTTTAAGGCTCCTAACCCTTTCCCCAACCTTCTGCAGTTGAGATCCACCCCATTTGTCAATGCTAAGTTGGAGTACTTCTTTCTTCATGAAAACTCCCCAAAACCTACACACCCGTCTGTTCAGCTGGAAGTGAGCCCCCCCATCACACTTGCCTGCTGTCTCTCTCTTATAGCACTCCTCACTTTGCACCTTGGTGATGATGGCATCTGCCCATGTCTTCACTCCCATGTTGGACTGAGAGCCTCATGTAGGCACAAACTACGTCTCCCCCTTTGTATCCCTCTGATCACCCAGCAAAGAATCTGGCATTTAGTGAGTACCATCCAAATGTCTGTTGACTAAATCAATGGATGCATGGATGAACAGAATGAAGGAAGGAAGGAAAGAAGGGAGGGAGGAAGGAAAGCATAATGTTATGACTTGATTCCTATGAGGTGAGTCAATTCTTGCTCCTGTCTACTGGTTATGAATTCTCTCCCTGGATCAGAAAGATGCTGGGCTCAGCAATGCCCTTTTTTCCTTATCATTCAGCATCCTGACCAACCCCATCTTCTTCCCCCAAATCTAGTAGATGAAGACGCAGGGATGCCATTAACAAGAGCCTCACCCAGGTCAGCTCTAGGCTGAGAAAATGTTTTCTCTATTCATAGAGAAATACTGCAAACATCCTATGCACACAGGTAAGTGAACTTCACTTTGGATCTTAAATGCCAGATCCAGGATTTATTGAGAGTGTCTTGTGATTTGTACTTTGCCACTCTACCATTTGATGAGAACAGATGTTATTTGTTTCTAACTCCTAGACATCTGGAACTGGGAAAACTCCCAGTGCCCACTTAATTACCGTAGAACAAGCAGTGCCCATTAGAACTCTACTTACAAGGCCTGTTTCTGCCCAGGCCTGAAGAAGCAGGATCAGTTATACCAGCAAGCACAGTGACTGCATTCAAAACTAGCAAGGTACACCAGGCCTTTATCTTGGGGGAGACAGCACGCCTGGAATCCCTATGCATGGAATCACCTTCCCAATTGACAGAAGAAAATGAACTGACCCCGAAACCCTGAATAAAGGGTTTGGACCTTACCGGTTAGCTATCTGCCCCTCCTCCTGGGAACTATCATAGGAGTGGAGGGAGATGATGTTTGGAAGGAAAGGGGATTACAGTCACTCAGCAGCCTGAGTCTCCTGCCATGAACCGATGAGGAAGCAGGGGAAGAGATGGTTAACTCCAGCATTTTTTCCAAGGAGAAAAGTACATTTATAAAATCAGTAGATCCTTCGTGCTCCTCGAAATAAACAAGGTCAGGAGCTCTAAAACAAACAACAACAATAACAAAAAAAGCAATGCCCTTTGCTAAAGATGGCAAATGCTCACATTCCTAGAGCAACTGCACATTTAGTCACATTGCTAAAAATGACTCCCAAATATTCACCAAAAGGAAAATACTACACTGTGTTTCCCCCTTTGCTGTTCAACAGGCGTGGGAAACTGTGAGCTCCACACTCATAGGCGTTTCAACCAAGACAGGCATTCAGTAGTTTTAGTTTTTATTTTAAAGCCTTAAACAACTGATTTCTACAAGCCCCACAGCATTGCTGAATGCTAATAACAGTCCAGCCCGGCTGGGGAGAGTGGCACGCTTTGTCTATCGTCCATCACTCCCAGGAGAGATGCTGAACACCACATAAACCAGGAGCTTCCAAAGATCTGGTCCCGAGTCAGCTGCTCACAAAAATCCCCAACAACCTACACTCCATCCAAATAGTCCATGGCAGGGAACAGGGAGAGCAGCCACATATTTCATAAAATTGTTGTGGCCTAGGAATGCAGAGTCCACATAGTCACATGGAGCAGCCCTGTGTCCAGAGACAGAAAACTTGATCCAGACATCAGGGGAGTATGAGAGACAGTGCAAAGAATCTGGATCTGGAGTTACGCAGACCTGGGTCCTACTCCAGGCTCTGCCACTTGCTGGCTTTATGACTTAACCTAGGTGTGACATCCAAGTATATATTAATAATAAGCAGTATAGCATGGGCTTGTGGCAGAGACTACTATGTATTCACTAAAACCCATTTCCTTTTCCTCCTGGGAAACCAGCTAGACTACATTTCCCAGCTTCCCTTGCAGTTAGGGGTGGCTGGTTCTGCTCCACATCTAGCCCTGGCCCATAGGAACCTCCCATGGGATCCTCCGTGTTCTCTCTCTTCCCTTGTCTGCCAATTGCATGCAGAGGGTCCAGCAGAAGGCTGCAGGGCCTATGCCTGTGTCCTTAGATGGAAGGCAGACTGTCAGCTCACCAGGAACTTCCACACTGTTTGTTGGGTAAGTGAGAAAGATATTTTCGTTGTACTGGTTAAAGCCACTGAGGTGTGGAAGTTGGTACTGCAGTTAACTTTCCTTACTCTAGCTAAACTGGCACCAAGCCATCAGAAGGCCCCTGGCTGTCATGGTGCATCAGTGCAAGAGGTACAGACCAGTGGGATAGTCACCCTGATTTGCTTTCGAGTCTGTTTCCCCATTGGCAAAACAGGCATGTTACTGTCTGCTCAAGAAGGTTGTTGTGAGGATTGACTGGGATCTTGTATGGTCACCTACCGCATAACTGTACGGTCAAGGATGGACCACATGTACAACGGGGGTCCCATAAGATTACAATGAAGTTGAAAAATTCCTATCACCTTGTGACGTCAGAGAGCAACCCCTTACTCACATGTTTGTGGTGATGCTGGTGTAAACAAAGCCACGCCATTGCCAGTCATGTAAGTCCAGCACATACAATTATGTACAGCACACAATACTTGATAATGACAATAAATGACTGTTACTGGTTTATGTGTTTACTATACTTTTTATCATTATTTTAGAGTGCAGTGCACGCCTTCTACTTATTAAAAAAAGTTAACTGTAAAACAGCCTCAGGCAGGTCCTTCAGGAGCTATTCCAAAAGAAGGCATTGTTATCACTGGAGATGACAACTCCATGTGCGTCATTGTCCCTGATGACCTTCCAGTGGGACAAAGGTGGAGGTGGAAGACAGTGATATTGATGATCCTTAACCTGTGTAGGCCTAGACTAATGTGTGTGTTTGTGTCTTAGTTTTTAATAAAAAAAGTCTAAAAAGTAAAAGACAATAATAATAGAAAAATCTTATAAAATAAAGGTATAAAAAAATATTTTTGTACAGTTGTACAATGTGTTTGTGCTTTAAGCTAAGTGCTGTTAAAAAATAATCAAAAGTTTAAAAAATCAAAAAGTTTACAAAATAAAAAAGTTTCAGTAAGGTAAGGTTAATTTATTATTGAAGAAAGAAAAAAATTTCTTTACAAATTTAGGGTAGCCTCAGTGTACAGTGTTTACATCTCTACAGTGGTGTACGGTAACGTCCCAGGCCTTCAGGTTCACTCACCACTCACTCACCGACTCACCCAGAGCAACTTCCAGTCCTGCAAGCTCCATTCCTGACAAGTGCCCTATACAAGTGTACCACTTTTTATCTTTTATGCCATATTTTAACTGTACCTTTTCTAGGTTTAGACATGATTAGATACACAAATACCACTGTGTTACAGTAGCCTGCAGTATTCAGGGCGGTAACATGCTGTACAGGTTTGTACCTAGGAGCAACAGGCTGGACCACATAGCCTGTTTGTGTAGTAGGTTTATGTAAGTATACACTATGATGTTCACATGATGAAAATATTGCCTAAACAACCCATTTTTCTCAGAATGTCTCCCCATCGTTATGTGACACGTGACTGTACGTAAAGAATCTAACGCAGTCCTGGCCCGTGGTTGACTGCATTGGATTAGCCTCATATTTGTCCTTCTCATCTGTGTTTCTCAGATTCCTCACTTGTACAACAAAAATAATTCCAAATGCTCCCTTCCAATTTTATAGGCAAGTGGTGAGGGAGACCTTGACAGCCCAAATTTCTCCTCCTCCCTTGCCTATTCAACCACAGTCATTCTATTCTGCCCCCAAGGAAAGTAGCCCCCCAGTGAGAATGCAGGCATTTTAAAACAACTTATGGAACTGCTCCCTTCTGGGTGAATGTGTGTGGCCCAGGGAGGCTAAGACAGTGATGTACATGCATTCTCTAGTGCCAGACAGGTGGCCCTGTACTCTTTGAAAGGACCAAAAAAAAAAAAAAAAAATACACACGTTACCAGGTTTGAGGTCCTGAGAACTCACCTATAATCCTAAAAGCCAATACCCATCTGTGATTAGATGCTATGGGATTTAAGGGGTCTGAGTTTGGGGTAACAGAGTGTCAAGGTCAGCCCACAGAGAGTCAATTCCTACCCCACCACATGCTGACTGAGTGACCCTGGATACATTATTTAATGTTTGTGTGTCTCAATCTTACATCAGAAAAAGGGAATGATATTAATAATAGTGCCTATCCCAGACTGTTGCTGTGAAGATAAACTGAGATAATTTGTGTATAGCATTTAGCATGGTACCCGGCATATAGTAAAACTCAATAAACATTCACTATTAATGTCTATTTGGCACAAACCAGAACAAACTTTTCAGCACGTTAAGGAGATTCATTTATCTCTAAGCGAGTCCCTAGAAGCACCGTCAATCTGTCTCCAGCAGACACTTTTCTATTTAATGACTCTAAAGAGACAGAAAAGCTTTTTAATCAATGCCCGGAAGTGAAATGCTAAGAAATTATAAGCACAGTTACGAAAAAAAAAAAAAAATCAAAGATGTTTCCCACACATTGTCCAGCAGACAAAAACATATTGACATGCTGCTCCTGCAAGGAAGTGGACTGAGTTTTCTAGATAATGCCTGAGCCATTCATCCTCCCGCTCCCGTCCTCCACTCTCCAGGGCCAAAAGGCACAGCCAGCCAAACGAGGGCTCAATCCCTCAAGCTCCTGCCGTGTTTCCCTCACCTTCCATGCACACAGCACACAACCCGAGTCTGGCACAAGCTCAAAGCAACTTCAAGTTCAGAAAAAAACCACAATTCCTTCTTAGAAAACCAGGAAGATGGTGAGAAACAGTGGGAACATCCTTCATGTAAAAATCCTACCACTCCCCAAAGCACATTTGGGAGTTAAAACTCCTCCAAATGACAAAAACAGGAAAGGGGCTGATTTACTAGGGAGTGTGGGGTCTGTTCTGAAAATCTTTTAACATAGCTCCAAAGTGTAAAGAGAAGGCAAGGCACTCAGTGAACTTAAGCAAGTCACTTCTTCTTAAGGCCTCTGCTTGCCTTTCTTGTAGATCAAACACTGTGCACCAGACAAGAACAGGGACACCAAGTTCACTTTAAGTCTGTCCACTACAGCTCCTTTTAGGCAGGACACGGTCTCTACTTCTCTATATGTTACGATATAACTGTGCCCTGTTCTATTATAAGAAGCCCATATCACCCATTTAAGCTGACTGCCTGGCATCTGAGTTTGTGGCCACTGGACTAGAGAGAGGGCCTCCAGGGATCCTTCCTACTTTGGTAGTTCATGAGTCTAAAAAAATCTATGACACGAAAAGTCCAGACCAAATCCCTTCCTCAGGTTTTCCAAATTTCCAAAAGGCACTATGAAGCTTGGCCTTCCTTCTCTGTAAACAAACTGAGGTTAACAAAAGGGTCGTAAGGTTCGCAAGGGATTTTGTTCCCTTTTGTCCACATATATCCCAAAATATTGGTGGGAATATATCATTCCATACATATACTGTATTTTGTTTCTCCATTCATCAATGGATAGTCACTTGGATTATTTTCACATCTTGCCTATTATGAATACTATTGCTACAAACCTTTGTGCACAAGTTTTGTGTGTGTGTGTGTGTGTGTGTGTGTTTTGCATTTTTTTTTTTTTTGAGACAGAGTCTCCTTCTATTGGCCAGGCTAGAGTGCCATGGCATAGGCCTAGCTCACAGCAACCTCAAACTCCTGGGCTCAAGCGATCCTTCTGCCTCAGCCTCCCATGTAGCTGGGACTACAAGTATGCGCCACCATGCACGGCTAATTTTTTCTATGTATTTTTAGCTGTCCAGCTAATTTCTTTCTATTTTTAGTAGAGACGGGGTCTCGCTCTTGCTCAGGCTGGTCTCGAACTCCTGAGCTCAAAGAATCCACCCGCCTCAGCCTACCAGAGTGCTAGGATTACAGGCGTGAGCTACCACGCCCAGCCTGTGCACAAGTTTTTGTGTAGATACATGTTTTCAATTATCTTGGGTACATACCTAGAAGTGAAATTATTGGGTCCCATGGAAATTCTATGTTACAAATTTTGAGGAACTTCCAAACCATTTTCCAAAGTAATGGCAGCATTTTACATTCTGCTATGGTCTAAATGTTTGTTTCACCCTAAAATTCATATGTTGAAATCTAATCACCAAGGTAATAGTTCTAGAAGGTAAAGCCTTAGGGAGGTGAATAGGTAAGAGGACTACAGCCTCATGAATGAAATTAGAGCCCTTTTTAATAAGAGACCCCATTGAGCTAGTTATCTCTTTCCACCATGTGAGAACACAGCAAGAATTCGGCAGTCTGCAACCCAGGAAAGGGCCCTCACCAGAACCCCACCATGCCGGCCACCTGATCAACTTTCCAGCCTCCAGAACTGTGAGAAAATTCTATTGTTTAAAAGATACTCAGTTTACTGTATTTTGTTATAGCAGCCCAAATGCACTAAGACACATTCCTGCCAGCAGTGGACGAAGATTCCCATTTCTCCACATCCTACACTCACTATCCTAGTGGGTATGAAGTCATAGCTCATTGTGGTTTTTATCCACATTTCCCAAATGGCTAATGATGTTGAGCATCTTTTCATGTGTTTACAGAACACTTGTATATTTGGTTGGAGAAATGTCTGTCTATTCAGATATTTTGCCCATTTTTAATTGGGTTATTTATCACCTTTATTACTGAGTTATATGTTTTTATATATTCTGGATTATGATTTCAATAATATTTCCATGATTTCCAAATATTTTCCCAATTCTGTGGGCTATCATTTCACTCTATTCATAATGTCCTTTGATGCACACAACTTTCAAATTTTTGATCAAGTCCTATTCATCTGGGGTTTTTTTCTTTTCTTTTCTTTTCTTTTTTTGTGGTCACTGCACTTTTGGTGTCATCTGGAAGGCTTTGCCTAACCTAAAGTCACAAAGACTTATGTTTGCTTGCTTCTAAGAGCTTTATGGTTTTAACTCTTAACATTTTGGTGTATGATCCATTCTGAGTTAGTTTTTGTGCGTACAGTGAGATAAGGGTACAACTTCATTCTTTGACAGGTTGATATCCAATTGTTCCAGCACCATGTTTTAAAAAGATTATTCTTTTCCTCCTTTGAATTGTCATAGCATCTTTATCAAAATAAAATTGATCATAAACGTAAGGATTTCATTCTGGACTCTCAATTCTATTCCATTGAGCTCTGTGTCTATCTTTATGCCTGTATCACAATGCCTTAATTACTGTAGCTCTGTAGTAAATTTTGAAATGGAAAAGTGTGGGTCCTCCATTTGTTCTTGTTTTTCAAGACTATTTGGTTATTCTGCATTCCTTAAATTTCCATATGATTTTAAGGTAAGCTTGCCAATTTCTTCATAAAAGCCAGCTGGGATTTTGATAAGAATTTCTGAAGTATTGCTATCTTACCAATATTAAGTCTTGCAGTCCATGGACATGAGATGTCTTGCCATTTTTTTAGGCTTTCTTCAACTTTTTCAACAATGTTTTATGGTTTTTAGAATACAAGTTCTGTATGTCTTAAATTTATTCTTAAGTATTTTATTCTTTTTGATGCTATTATACATAAATTTTTCCTTTGTTTGTTTTTAGAGTATTCATTGTTAGTATATAGAAATATAATTAATTTTTGTATATATTGATCTTGTATTCTGTGATCTTTCTGAACTCATTCATTTTGTTCAAATAGTTTTTTAGTGGATTCCCTGGGATTTTCTATATACACGATTATGTCATCTGCAAACAGAGATAGTTTTACTTTCTTTCCAATTTGGATGCTTTTGTTTTTCTCTTACCTAGAACTTCTGGTACAATTTTGAATAGGAGTGGTGAGAGAATATATCCTTGTATTGTTCATGATCTGAGAAAAAGAGCATCCAGTCTTTAACCATTAAGTATAATATCAGTTGTGGGAGTTCTGTAGATGCCCTTTATTGGGTTGTTGACGTTCTCTTCTATTCCTGGTTTATTGAGTGTTTTTATCATGAAAGGATGGATTTTTGTCAAATGTTTTTTCTGCATCAATTGAGATAATCATGTGGTTTTTTAGCCTTTATGTTATCAATATTATATAACATTAATTAATTTTTGATGTTAAACCGACCTTGTATTCTTGGAATAAATCCCACTTGGAATGGTGTACAGTCTCATTTGTATGTTGCTGAATTCAGTTTGATACTGTTTTGTTAAGGATTCTTGTCTACATTCATAAGAGATACTGATCTGGGGTTTTATGATGTTTTTATCTGGCTTTGATATCAGGGTAACTTCATAAAATGTGTTAGGAAGTGTTCCCTTCTGTTCTATCTTTTGGAAGAGTTTATAAAGAAGTGGTATTGATTCTTTTTAAATGTTTGGTAGAAGTCAACAGTGAAGCCATTTGGGCCTGAGATATTTTTCAGGGGGAAGTTTTTATATTAGTAATCAATCTCTTTACTTATTATAGGTCTATTTATATTTTCTATTTCTTTTACTGTTAGTTTTAGTAGTTTATGTCATTCTAGAAATTGGTCCACTTCATCTAAATTGTCTAAATTTTTGATACAGTATTTCATTAACATCCTTTTTATTTCTAAGGTTAGTAGTAATGTTCCCTCTTTCATTTATTTTAATAATTTGAGTCTTCCTTTTTTTCTTTGTCAGTCTATCTATAGGTTTGTCAATTTTATTGACCTTTTCAAAGAACCAACTTCTGGTTTTGTTAATTTTCTCTATTGTTCTTCTATTCCCTATTTTGTTTATTTAAGTGTTAATCTTTACTTTTCTTCCCTTCTGCTCACTGTAGGTTTTGTTTGCTCTTCTTTTTACAATTTCTTAAGATTCAAGGTGAACATATTAGTCTCCTGAAATTTGTAACAAATTACTACAAACCTGATGTCTTCAAACAACAGAAATGTATTCTCTAACAATTCTGGAAGCCACAAGTCCAAAATCAGTATTACTTGAGCCAAAATCAAAGTGTCAGCAGGGCTAAATTCCCTCAGAGGCTCTAGAGGAGAATCTGTTCCTTGCTTCCTCCAGCTTCTGGGAGCTGCCAGAGTTCCTTGACTTGTGTCCACATCACTCCAAAACCAGCCTCCATCATCATGTGTGTGTGTAACCTTCCTCTGCCTCGCTCTTAGAAGGTCATTGATGATAAAATTTAGGGCCCAGCTGGATAATCCAGGATCCCCTCATCTCAAAATCCTTAGCTAATTCACATCTGCAAAGACTCTTTGTCCTAATAAGCTAAAATTTACTAGGTCTAGGGATTAGAACATAGTTATCTTTTAAAGAGACTTTTGTCAACCCACCACAGTTTGGTTATTGATATAAGATCTTTTTTCTTTTCTGATACAGGCATTTATAGTCATACATCTCCCTCTAAGCACTACTTTGGGCTGCATAAGTTGTATGTATGTTGTGTTTTTATTTTCCTTCACATCAAAATATTTTACAATTTCCCTTTTTAATTTCTTCTTTGATCCATTGGTTTTTTAGAAGTATGCTGTCTAATTTCCAAATATCTTTTAATCTTCCAGATTTTCTTCTATTATTGAGTCTAATGGCATTCCATGTGGCCAGAGAATGTACTTTGTGTGACTTCAATCCTTTGAAATTTATTGAGGCTTGTTTTATGGCCTAGCATATGGTCTATTCTGGAGAATGTTCCATGTGTGCTTGAAAAAATGTGTACTCTGCTGTTATTAAATGGAGTAAATTATAGATGACTGTTAGGTTTAGTTGGTTTATAGTTTTGTTCAAATCTTCTATATCCCCATTGTACATCTGCCTAATTGTTCTAACCATTATTTAAAGAAAGGATTGAAGTCTGCAACTATTAATGTTGAATTGTCTACTTCTCCCTTCAATTCTTTCAGTTTTTGCTTCCTGTATTTTAGGGCTCTGCTGTTAAGATGCACATGTGTTTATAATTGCTATATACTCCTAATAGATTGGCCCTTTTATCATTATAAAATGTTTCTCTTTATCTCTAGTGATATTTTTTGTTTTAATGTCAATTTTGTCTGATATTAATATGGGCACTCCAGCTTTCTTATGATTGCTGTCTGCATGGTGTATCTTTTTCCATCCTTTCCCTTTCCAACTATTTGTATCTTTGAACCAAAGTGTGTCTTGTGTTTTCATTCAATCTGACAATCTACATTTTGATTGGATAGTTTAATCCATTCACATTTAATGTTATTATGGATATAGTTCTGTAATTTTACTTTTTGTTTTCTATATGTCTCGTGTATTTTTTGTTCCTCTAGTGGAACAAAAAATTTATTGCTTTCTTGTTCATTAATTGAATACTTTCTTGTACACAATATTTAAATTTCATTAATAATTTTTAATTGTGTTTCCCAGCTTTATCAAGGCATAATTAACAAATAAAAATTGTATATATTTACAGTGTAAAACATGATGTTTTGCTACATGTATACTCTGTGAAGTGAATATTTAAGATATATTTGACTGTATTTCTTGAGTTATTTTCTCAGTGGTTGGTCTGCAGCTTACAATATAAATCTTAGCTTATACAAATCTATTAACTTAATTCTATTGAAATATAGAAATGCTACTCCTACTAAGCTCTGTTTCCTTCTCGCCATGTTTGTGCCTCCTTTGTGCTATTATTGTATATTACATTTCTATATGTTACAGGCTGAGCAACACAATTATTTGCATATTATTGTGTGCAATTCCTTTTTAAATCAATTAAAAGAAGAAAAGAGAAGAAATATACCATAACATTGCCTTTTATAATTGCCTATATAATTACTTTTAGCTCTTTGTTTTTTGTGTGAATTTGAATTACTATCCTTTATCGCTCACATTTAGCCTGAAGAACATTCTGTACTATTTCCTATAAAGTGGGTCTGATAACAACCAATTCTCTCAGTTTTTGCTTATCTGATAATGTCATTATTTTACCTTCATTTCTTAAGGATAGTTTTGCTATATATAAGATTCCTGATCAACTTTTTTTTCTCCCAGCACTTTGAAATATATTATCCCACTGCCCTCTGGAGTCCATTGTTTCTAATGAGACGTCAGCTTCTCATCTACTGGTATTCTCTTGTAGGTGATGAGTGTTTCTCTGTTACTACTTTCAAGATTTTCTCTTCATCTTTAGCTTTTAAAATTTTGACTATGATGTATACAGTTGTGGATCTCTTTCTCTTTATCCTACGTGGAGCTTGTCGAGCTTGCTGGATGCAAAAATTAATAATTTTTCTTCAAATTTGGGAAATTTTTGGCTATGATTTCTTCATATGTATTTTGGATTCTTTCTCTCTTTCTCTTCTCATTTGGGCATTCCCATTAAACACGGCATTGGTGCACTTGATGGTGTCCCATGTTTCTCTAAAGTTTTGCTCATTTTCCTTCATTCTTTTTTCTCTAATTTCTTCAGATTTTGTAATCTCTATTCATAAACCTTGAAGTTTGCTGAAATATATTTTCCAAGAACATATCAATGGTGTTAAGTGAGAACTTACTGTAGTATAAGGTCTAACTGGTCTATTGTTTCTTTTGTTGCTATTATGGAACTACCAGTCTCCTCTTAAATGCTCACCCATTGTTTTTAGGCTGGATTTCCTCACACTCCATTCCAAATAAAGTCAGTCCCTTTAGGGAAAGCTACAGATCTCTGTGTTCTTACAGACTACCTCTACCCCTGAGCAGAATTTCTGCACCACTGTTCTGGAGTTGGAGGTAGGAACAGCAGCCCAATTCTCTTAGAGTGACATCCCTGCTCTATGGTAGTGGGAATGATAGTCACAGGTCTTCTTGGATTGCCTCTCCTGGCGTGGAAACTCCACCCTACATGTGAGCCAGGGTGCGGGCAATCAGGGTCCAGTATTCCCAGCCCTGGGTAGAGCTTCCATCCTACAAGTAGGGGGTTGGTGGCAGACGGCAGCCCCAGACCTCTCAACCATACTTGGCATGGAATGGAGCTTCTTCAATATGGAGCTGGGAAATATGAGAAATCCCAGTGGCCCACCCCTCCTGGGGAGAAAATATAGCCCTAGAGTAGAAGCTTGTGGGGAAGAGGACCCCATCTTCTTGTCCATATCTTCCCAAAGGACAGCTTCTGTCTCGTTGAGCTGGGGTGGGGAGAGAAAATGGGTCATGGCTCAAATATCACAGATGCTTGCTGTTTTTACTAAAATTTAGTAGATTTTCTCAAATAAGTGTTTCTTCAATTGATGTTACACCCTTAGGAAAACCTCCAGAGACTTTAGGTGGTTGGTTTTTAATCATTTCCACCAGTTATGCTGTTTCACTGGGGAAGGATTCAATGAGCTCCTCACACTGCCATTCCAGAAGTTTTTCTCCTACCTCCCTTGTGATTTGTGCTGCAAAAAAAGAATCATTTAGAGAACAGCTGGCTCTATTTACCAGTGCTATGTTTACTTCATTTTGACCATATTTTCTAAATTAAAAATAAGGGGCATGTGGTCTGGCAAGGGCTTTGTGCTGCTTCCAGGTATAGCAGTCAAAACAGGCAGTAAATTTTGGAAATACTAGAATTTACAATTCATTTGTATGGTCTCTGGGGACAAGAGGTGAGGATATTTGAAACTGGGTTGTCCCATATAACCTGGGAATGTACAATTACTAAAACTGCGGTTCTCCTGAAAAGTTAAAAGGGACTGCTGGCTGACACAAAGTCTTCTTTCAGCAGGAACAGTTCTAAGTTGTATCTTCTCAACCACCTCTATTTGTGTTTGGTGCTTCCTCAAAGACATGCAATTAATTCTAGCAAGAATTCAACATGGAGAGAACTGGACTCTAAACAAGCAACACCCAATAGCCATGACTAAGACTTGTCACATAAGAGCCATCCGCCAAGGCTGGAAAGAGGCTGCTTTGCTTCAGTGCTGAATCAGTTACCATCTTACCATTCAGAATTTAGGGAGTTTTTTCTCTCCCAAGACCTGAGGACGTCTCAGCTAAAGCCTAAGTGTACAGATGTGGCCAAGAAGAGTGTGGCCTGAGAAAGGTGGGCGAAGGAAATAGGATTGTCTCTGAGACTTCATTCCCAAATTTCCCTAAAGTCAGACTCTGAAGTCTCCAGGGAAATCTGGTTTTGAAATGATAAGACAGCCCCCATCCCCTCAGTCATCAGGGCAGCACACCCTGCCTGGAAATATGCATCTGCCT
Organism: Lepilemur ruficaudatus; assembly: GCA_963574885.1. Classification (NCBI taxonomy): domain Eukaryota; kingdom Metazoa; phylum Chordata; class Mammalia; order Primates; family Lepilemuridae; genus Lepilemur; species Lepilemur ruficaudatus. Next base: position 13,640 of record CAUYRT010041781.1, read on the forward strand.
AATTGCTTGAGATTATGTACAAACTGAATATTCATGATCTTCATGTTGTCACAAAGGCTATATTTTTAAATGCTTCCACCCAATATTTAAAACCCACATTCTATCCTTAAAAAGACCCATGTATTTTTTTGGATCCACTGTTTGGAGACATCAGACTGGCTGGGCACTGCATGGACTGTGGGCTACAGATCTGCAAGGGAGGAGAAGAGGACAGGAGGACAGGAAGTGTTGGAGTCAGAGTCATTGCAAAGGATAACAAGTTTGTTACCTATGTATTCAGTACATATGACTTACTTGTATATGTGTAACCACTTGCTGTGGTCTGAATGTTTGTGTTCCCCCAAATCCGTACGTTGGAAGTTGTAACCACCAAGGCGATGGTATTAGGAGCTGAGGCCATGAGGTGGTTAGGTCATGAGGGCGGAGTCTCATGAATGGGGATAGTGCCCTTAAAAAGGACCCTAGGGAGCTGCCTTTTCTCTTCCACCATGTGAAACACAAAGTTGCCACCTATGAACAAGAAAGAGGGCCCTCACCAAACACCAAATCTGCTAGATCCTTGATCTTGGACTTCTCAGCCTCCAGAACTGTGAGAAATAAATTTCTGTTGTTTATAAGCCACCTAGTTTATGGTATTTTGTTCCAGCATCCCAAATGGACTAAGACATCATTTTTCAAAGATTCATATTGGTTTGATTAGTAAGTTAAAAATCCATTTAAAAGCATTATTGAATGTCTGATTCTGCCCTCCTCCTCTGTGGTCTCTGTTGGTGACACCATGCTGACCATGCCATGTGCCTAGCCAGGTCTCAGTTTCAGGAGCAGGAAAGTGAGGCAGGCATACTGTTATTACTAATAGTACCAATATTTAGGGGGCTCATTCTTGATCCCACACTGCTGGGAAGTGGGGGGGATGGGATGGACAAGCAATCTGCTTCCAGTCCCCGATACCCAGAGCAGCCTCTGGCAGCATCACGCCAGTAAGCGGCAGCACCAGGTTCGAGCCAAGTCCACCTGAGGCCAAACCCAGCCCCCTCCGCGACAGCACCAGGTCTGAGCGGGAGGGGAGGCTGTTGTGTAGCTGAATGCCATTGCAGCAACCAGAATCCAGAGCACCATGTCAGAGCTTTGAGGACCTTTCTGGATTTTGCTCCCACTTTCTCGAACCGGCAAAACCCAAAAGGCCTCAGCTCCCAAGGCAAAGAGAAAGAGATAAGGAATCTGGGAAGCTTTTCTGCCCCAGGGAAGAATCAGCCTCAATGACAGTTTGGTATTAACCAGCTCAGCCATGCAGGGAGGCATAATTAGTTTCCCAGCCCATAGCTCCATTCCACTGGTCCCCCACCCCCCAAGGGCTACACAATCTGTTTGAAATGAAAAGGAAAATAAAATCACCGCTCTCCTCCGCTGACCCACCGGCTCCCTGGCCGTGAGCAAAAGGTGAGACAGGCATCTGTCTGCTGAGGTGAAAAAAGAATGGAATAGTCATTTTTAAATGACATTTTCAATTTTTCCCCTACGTCTACTATGCCCTCTTCCAACCTACTGCTTAAATGACTCTTTTCAATTTGAAAATATCAGAGAATAATAGCAAAAGAAAAATCAGAGTAATCTGTAGCTCCTGCTAATGGGCTGTTCTGTCCCAACCGGCAGAGGCTGAGGAGAAACTTCTTCCCGTGTCTCCTTCCTGTGCGTGCTGCCTGGAGAGGGCGGAGAAGGCCTATGACGGGCCGGGGGTCCAACCTCGGACCTACCCTCACGGCGGGGGGGACATTCCCCTGGTGGCCACCAGAGCATCAGGAGGTCCAGGCCGCCCAATTTTCATCCCAAGGAATTCCCACAGGGCAGGCTATGCGGAGCTGTCCTCTCTCAGTCCTTCCTCTCCCTGCCTCGCTTGTCCTACATGAGAAACAGCAAGTCCTGGCTCGCCATCACCACCCTGAAGACCCCGTTCTGAGGTTCCCACAGGCCCAGTAGTTTTCACTTCAGAGGGAAAGCCACAGGCCAACTGGCCCTTAGCTCCTGGGCCCTGAAGACATCTCTATCCTTTCTTGGAAATTAAGTTATGCTCCTTTCTATTGACTCTTCAGATATCAATTATTCCTAAAATGACCTCAACTCTGTCCCTCCTCTTGAAGCAGAAATGCCCTGCTCAGCTGCATCTTTTCTAGTGTTATTTTTTTGCTTTGGGCACAGGTTTATTTTTCCCCTTCCATACCCACAAGATTGCTTTAGTTTGAAAGTGACCACAAGTGACAGCTTTATTGAAATGAAGACATCGAGGGTCCCCTGAAGGCTTCAGGCTTCTCTCACCAGCTGATTCTGGGGAATCTCAGTGCAGGAAAGCACATTCTAGACACACACACACACACACACACACACACACACACACACACTCACCACTGAGCTTCAGCTTCCCTTTCATTAAACCTTGAAACAGCAGTATGAGTTATGAGGGGCTATGAGAGAGACCCCAAGAGTGCGTGCTTTCCTGTCCCTGACCCAGAAGGCAGACAGAGCTCCTTGGAAGCCACCCCAAGGCTGGCAGGGTGAGAACCAGCTCTTCTGTCCTCACTTCCCTTCCAGACAGCTTTAAAGCCGGAGACCTAGATGTGAATTCTGGCATCACCTATTAACTGAGAGGTTTTAGGCAGGCCTGTTTATTTATTCATGTATTTACTTAACAAACTCCTACGTAGCCCCAACTATGTATGTGGCACTCTGTGAAACACTAGACAATGGAAAAAACAGGACCCAGTCTCCACCTTCAAGGAATCCATAGTGTAATGGGAAAAGCAGATTAATAGTACAGTGTGATTTTCTCATCTGTAAAATGGGGCTAATGATTTCACAGGCTTATTTTAAGGATTAAATAATATGAAGCAGATTAAACAGTGCTAAACATCTAGCAGGTGGTGGCTGATACATGCCAATTTTCTCTCTTTTTTCCTCTCCTTGACATAAAATCTCTGCCCCTCCTCTGTGTGTGTCACTACTCCGATCAGAAAGGCTTAGAAGAAGCTCTGTTCCCAGGTATGGAGGCTGCATCACCAGGAGCTGTCATGCACTGTTTAGACCCAAAATCAGGTCCCAGTCAACAGTGCTATGTCCCCAATCCTGAAGCTGATCCCAAGTGGGTGGGGCACAAGCCCCAAAGATCCACACGGGCCAGGGAGAGGGGATCTCATCCAAGGGAGACTCTGAAAATCCGTCCATCCCTTTGTCCTTTAGGCACCTGGCTTATCTGAGAACATACAACTAAGGATTGGCCTTCCCACTGCAGAAGTTCCTCCTGAGGTTGAGGGAAGTAACTGGATGTAGAGAGAAATTTCCAGACTTGGATTCATGATCCCTGGATTCCCATTCTAGGGCCTCTAGGCTCCAGCAGAGGGTCCTTGGGGTAGTTGTCAAGTTGCACTGGGTCTTGGATCCCTCAGCAAACAGTTTGAGGGTGAGAATGCTGATGTTACTCCCAGCTTTGGCATGTTCTGATTCTATCTAAAGATCCTTCAGACTATAGCCTTCACAATTGGAATATGACTTGAGAATTGCAGAAGTAGGAAAGTTCACCCTTCATTGCTGATATATGACGAAAGAGGGAATGACTGCATTGAGCTGCACAACACAATGCTGAAAATCTCTAATATTCACTAGAGTGAAATAAGACATTTAATTTTCAATTTATAAAAATCAATGCATACTTTCTATATTTCTAAAGTAATTACAAACTCAAAAATACTTATGCCTATTTTGCAAAAAACAACTGGCATGCAAAATTCACAACTGTTCAGTTTTAGGTAAATAAAATAATTATTTTTATTGTTTTGTAAAAGCAATTGTCTTCCTAGTAACACGTGACCAAAATAACCCCAGCTAATTAAGAAATAGCTTACTGCCTGGGAAGTTTCATAAGGATTTACTACAATTGTCTCTAGTAAAAAACGAAATCATCCCTCCATTTTCTGCTGTCACTAGAAAGAAATCTTTTTTAAAAGCACTTTAAATAGATAAGTGCTAAAAAAAAAAAAAAAAAAATGTAGTGTGTACCTTCCCAATGTGAAACTACATCTATCTCTGAGTTGTAAAGAATGTATATCAAAATTATATCATGCAACAAAATGCACAATTTGTAGAGGGGGATGAAAGAAAAAATTAAATTGAATCTTCCTGACAATTGTCTTAAATCACACCTTCCTGCCTGCAATTGAAATTATAAGTCACATTGCTTTGAGTTAAATCAAATTCACCCTGGCAGGAAGAGAGGATGATGTGGCTTCGATTCAGTTTTGAAGTCAAGATGGGAGCAAAGACAAGTCCTTCCTCAAGAACATTCTCCCTCCATCAAGGAGGCAGGAAGGGAGGCTCACCCACCAGGTGGCTGAACACCTTGCATGACTCTCTGCCAGCCAACGTTTCAACCAACACAGCACATTCCTGGCATTGTCCGCTGACCACCACAAGGCCAAGTGGGTTTTGCAAAACAAATATTTCTCCACAAACAAAGACAGGTCCCCAGTCTGGCAGGCTCAGAACTTCAGAGCAGCAGTCAGTAACACCGAGACACCCTGGAACAGATCTTCCAACACGTCTCAGCTGACAAGATGTGACCAGCATTAGTTTGAGCTCCCCTCAACTCTAACTAGGACCATCTCAGACTTGACTTAACTGTAGTTAAGTCCTAAGTAATTGCACTGAAATGGGCTCATATCTGATAATCTAGGTGTTACAACCAGAAAATATATTCCTGACCATATTTTCTATGTGAGCTCCAAGAAGGAAAGATAGTGGGAATGAGGGAAAGAGGGACTAAGGAAGAAGGAATTCTGAAGGAAAGATCATGTTGCCCCCCAGGGCCCCACCTGATACGCACAGTGGGGGCCCTTCTTTGTATGTCACCTCATTTAATCAGCACAGCAATCCCACAGCAGTTCAGAAGTGTCTTCATTTCTACAGCTGGGGAAACCAAGGCACTGGACGTGCTCTGATTCCCACCACTGTCTGCCTGCACACTCTTTTTCACCACGCTCAGTGAAAGGCTCCGGTTTCCCTTTTCAGGGTAACTGTTGGTTTTATTTAATGACTGAACTTGCCCTCTCCAAATCTTTCCTACTCCACTCCCTTAAATCCTCCTCATTCTTCAAAGATGCGTCATAAGTCCCAATTCCTCTGTGAAGTCTGTTCTGACAACTTGCTCTTCTAGAATTAAGTTTTAACCTTCATTTCATTAGTTAGCTTGCAAAAGATCCTTAACTGTTTCTCGTTTTGTCTTCTCAGCCTGATTATCAGCTCTTTAAGGAAAAGGATCGTGTCGTATTCATTTTGTCATCTCCTGCCACACCTGGCACCAGGCTGAGCCCATGAAAGGTACTCAGGAAGCAGCCATAGAATAGCCTGGATTGATGCCTCTCTGCTCTCTCCCTCTAGTGGCCCCCAAGTCCTTCCAGAGCGTTCCTTCCACAGTGGCCTTTAAGGCTGCGACCAGCCTCCCAGTCAGCCTCTCTCTGGCCTCACCCTCATCCTGCGACCCCTTCTCCCATCATCACTCTGCCCCAGCTACACTGGCCACCCCACAGTTCCTCAAACACACCAGGCACATCCTTGCCTCAGAGGCTTTGCATTGGCTGTTCCCGCCACCTGGCACTCTCTTCCCCTAGACTCATACATTGTTCACATCTCACCTTCTTCAAGCCTTTACCCAAAGGAGAGCCCTTGACCATTTCATTTTAATTGCAACCCCTTCATATTTTTGCCTTTGTTCCACTGATATATCCCCAGCACTTACTAGAGGCTCAATAAATGCTTGTTGAATGAAGGAAGAGAAGAATCTGAGCACGCGACCAAAATAAGGCAGGGCACATCCCAGGCCGCTATCAAACTTCCAGCAACACAGGGGAGAGTGGGAACCTGGAAGCACGTCTGCACTTTCTCCCAATCACCCATGGGTGGCTTCACTTCCTCCCATCCCTCATCTCCAATATACAGTGCCAGCCTTGGGGTCCATCCCCTACATCTGCCACTCAGCCGGGGCCCACCATTTTATACATTTTACTCTGGATATTCCATTCCCTCAATTAAACGGGATGTTCCTGGCAGGCCTGGCCATGTCTGCTGTTTCCTTTGTGTAAACCAGTCCCCTCTTATAGGGTAGGGCCCTATCCCATGACCTGAGCCTAGAGGACCCCCAAAATAATGTTATGGTCTGAGCGAGTGAGGGAGATGATCTTGTTCATGCTAAGTCCTCTCCTGGAGAAAGAGATGCGGCTGGCCACAGAGAGCCCCACCTGGAGCCTCTCTCAGCCTTCCAGAGGGGCTGAGTCCAGGTCAGCTCCTGGCACAGGCATCCTCCTTTGTCTCCAGAGGAGGAGGCTGCCAAAATAATCACTTGGTAACCAGCTCAGGGTTTCACTACTCCCAAGAAGCCTTCTGCCAGTCTCATCAGCAAACTTTCTGCTAAGAGAGGAATGAGCTTGTTTTCTCTTGACCAGTATCACTGGAGCAGAAAAACAAGAGGGCCCTTAGCCCATTATTAAGAAGCTTAATAGAGGCAATAGGGTTTTGTCTCTTGGACAAACCTTGGACGAATTAATTACAGTTGCTGAACCTTGATTTCTTCATCTGTAAAATGGGGGCAATAACATCATCCCATAGGGTTGCTTATGAGGTTAAAATGAGATGATACACGTAAAGCATTTGGCACATAATAGGTGCTGAACAAATATACTCCTCTTCCTTTTCCCATTTCTGTTCCTGATGAGTTCAGACCTATTCCTACAGCCCTTCCTCATTGGTTCCTTTTTCCAATTCTTGAGTCCTTGATAAAAGTCTCTTCTACCCACTTTCCATTGGATTCTCTTTCTAATATAAATCCCCAGGTTCCACTAAAAAGCCTGGTGCAAATATAGAGTTGGAGGGTTTACATCATAATTCGTACATGTTATCCTTTTCTCCACTCACTCTAAGAAACTAAAGCAAATCAGAGGATCAGTTTGTTATTAAAATGAGATTTGGAAGTGGAAGAAACCAAAATATAATGACTCGCTTCCCCAAGCCGGTGAACTGACAGACAGGTCTGGAGCCTCCTCGCGCCCCTCCCATCCTCCACGGCGCCTTCTCCCTCATCAGGGAAATATGATGATTAATTAGACAAAGCCTGTCCTGCTTGTTGAAATCCTCTGAGGCAGGAACCACATATAAACACTAAGCATTATAACTGCAATAAAGAGAAACCAGAAAACCCCTCTGCTTTGGGACGCCAACCAAGGCACAGCTAAATAAATCTGTAACGGAAGATCAAAAAGGATCTTCCACACAGATAATAGAAAATGTCACCAGCATAAACAGGAAGAGAGATTAGTTCAATAAAGGAGTAAAGTCACATCTGCGGGTCTTGAGTAAGAATTTTGCTTACTTTTAACTTCCCAGCATATAACTCACAGGGTTATTAATACGGACTCTTACTGTTTTGGGCAAATAAACAGCTGCTGATGTTTTGTGCCCAAACCACTTTATTAGAGCTTTCCTTTACAGCAATTGTTTCTTCCTTTCCAAATCCTGAGAGGCTCAGACAGCTGAAAAACAGAGAATGCCAAGGCAGAAAGAGCAACAAAGAAGAGAGAGAAAGCAGCTGTGTGGACAGGGAAGAAAGGGGCAGGGGCTGCTGGACAACCATTGTCTTCTTTCTTCTTTATCCGTCTTCAAGAAGGCGATGCCCAAGAGCAATAAGCAGAAGACACAGATGCAGCACAATGAGAAGTACTATCTCTGCCCTGGTGCTAGGAGTCACCACCAAACAATCGGTCACTGTGAGAAGACTAGGATGACCAACCACACAGAGTTGCCCAGGGCTGAGGGGCTTCCTGGGACCAGGGACATTCAGTTTGAACACAGGGAAGTGTGGGGCAAACTGGGACAAGTTGGTCACCCTAAAAGACACATGACTGGGCTAGTGCACAGGAAGAGCCCTCGGGCCTGTGCCGGGCACACCATGGCTACTCCAAAGTCACAGGTGGAATCCGAATGGGCTCTGGCCCTCAGCTGGAACACTCTGCTTTTGTTACAAGAACAAGTTCCTGGGCGCCCCACAGTGACCCAAGAGAAAAGGCTCTCCACAGCCTCCATGGTGGCACCTCACGCAGCCTTGCAGAGCAAGACCTTCTCCCTAACCCTAACCTCGAGGTTCCCCGCGGACACACACCACGGCCCTGCCCGGCTCTCTCTCTCACCAGCCGCCTACTTGACCCGAGGCCTCTGAGCGTACACTGGAGCAGTGTGTTTGACAAGACGGTCTCCCGTTCCTCTCTGTGTGAAATTCCATCTTCTTTCCTATTCTGTGGAGAGCACTGCCTTTGGGGACAGTTTCCCTTCTTGGCTGCACCACCCATCAGCACTGCGACCCACCTCAGGCAAATTCTCTAAGATGCCTCTAAGTCTTTGTTTTCTTACCTCTAAAACCCAAAGTCACCATGTTGTAAAGATCAAAAGGAATCATTAATTTTTAAAAATACAAGTTGTATTTGTCCGTTAACATAAATAAATGATTCAAGTAATCATGCCTGGGCAGCATTTTGTCTAGTTCCTGATGTATAGGAGTACAGTAGCTCTCTTCCTCCACCCCCTCGACACAATCAATCTTCAATTCTCTACATGCTGTTGCTCTTAAAATAAATCAAGGGTTTGGCCTGGATTCACATTTGTCACTTCAAGTCTCTCCTTAGCTTTCTTACTCCCATATTCCTTGGCCCAAGCAATTTTGGTACTGTTCTCCTAAATCTCCAGATACCATTAGCATGACATTTATTATTAAGCCAAGTTTTGAATCCTGTCCCACCAGGGTCCCTGAATTACCTTCCTGCTCCTCCAGGAACTCAACGGCCTTTAACTCTAAGCTCCTAGGGGCACAGAGATGGATGGAGAAGTCAGACTGGTGAAGCCCAACAAGGCACCAGAGGTTGTTAAAATGCAGTGCTCAATAATCTTAATCAGAGTGCTCCCCTCTGAGACTTAAACTCAGCACACTGGTAGAATGAATCCATTCATGCCAAAGAGTTGGCCCCAAGCCCCCGCTGTAGGCATGAAGGTTGCAGATGCCACTTCTCTAGATCTTCCCAAACACTGTGCTTTTGTGAGCTCTCAAGGACAGTGGCAACAGAACGTAGCCCAGTGAAGTGTGCCTGTCTGCTCCAATACTGTTTGAGCAGTAGCTGTGTACAGGAAACCTCTCAATGCCTCACTGGGGCTGGATACTGAGCGGTTCCGACTAGCATCATTAAGGACAGCCTCATCTCCCAAAAACAAACCTTCACAAAACTGAAATGGAATGTCAGGCAGTGAAAGAGAACTACATCTCAGAACTGCATGCCCCCTGGGATGATCTGTCTAGCAACATATTTTAATCCATAATTGTGTAGTCAGAAAAACTACCAAAGCATTAGCGTTCATATAACCAGGAATCCTTTTGCTTAAAGTTCCAGTTGGCTGCACTCAGCAGGGTCCATGAAAGGTACACAGACCCACACAGAAGATTCCAGAACAGCAGTCATTCCCAATCAGCACCACCACACACTGTATTTTGGAACAGTTGTGAGGTAATTAGTTATTAACAATAATTTAAATACCAAAGCTTATGAATGATTAACTTTAACTCTAATAAATTAAACAGATTTCAAGGTTGTCACATTCCCTTGCATACTAATATGCTTTCTTGTGAGGCAAAGAGAGGGGTAGAGTGAGGAAGAATGCTGTATGTTGGGAGGTGCGTCCTCCTGGCCCTGCCCCTGCCCCAGGGCACATGCCCTAAGATCGAGGACCCCTTGTGCTCAAGCATTGTGTGGCAGAATGGAGCTGTCACCCCAAAGGCAAAGTCAGATTTGATAAGATAGCAAGTGTGGGAATCATACAATAATCAAATCCCTGCCAGATTCAAGGCAGAATCCCTAGCCTTGGAGAAATACTCAAGGCCAGCAGAAGCAGCACAGCCCACCATCCACTGAATGTGGAGCATCCACCAGCAGACCTGAGGCATTTCCAACTTCAGTGACCATCCAGCATTCATGGACTTCTGCCCTCCAGCTTCATCCACAATCCTGTCTCTCCCCAAATCCCACCGTGCTGCCTTCGGGCTGTATTCATCACTCACATTCAGCTGGGTGTTTCTCCAAAGGATGTTCTGCGCACCCTCCCCTCCAGCTAGACTGCCCTGCAATATGCTTCTCCACAGGACAGCCTGTCTGTCCCAAGCTCCTGGATAGAACTCGAGTGACAAAAATATGGCAACAATCTTCAAGAGGCACTCAAGCTCCAGATCAAGGCAATAGCCCATTTAGCTTTTCAAGTGTGATCAGGTCAGAAATTCTATGGGATGGTAATGAAGATGTTCCAGTAACCTTGTATGTGGTTCTGCATCCCATAAATACCTTTGGGAAAACACAGACCAGCCTAACCCAAGTGATTGACGCTGACCTTCAAGGCCCTCACAAACCAGAAAACCAGACTGGCTCTCCAACATTCTTCATTCTGAATTCTCCTTGAGATTCTACACCAACCTACTTATCAAGGGCAAATAACAATTTATGTCAAGTGAGGGGGAAAAAATGTGGAATTCATTTATTTTACAGCCTACACACTTCTGGCTAAAAATTAAGATTCTTTGGCCATGGGAAAAAAGTTGTATTCTTTGGCAAGGTTTTTCTAATCATGAAGCTATGGTCCTGGGCCATTAACAAAGGTAATTAGACTCAATTCCTAAATCCTGCCATTGAACTCTCAAAATATCAATCACTGTTGCTAATATAATTTCACATGCCACAGCTCATTCCAAAGGACACATAGCTTTACTGTTTAAATGACACCCTTTCCTCAAATAAACTCCGAGCACTTAGCAAACATCACATCCTCTTCTTCGCAAACCTTGCCAAGTCAAAGATCAGATGAGAAGGACACCAGCCAATTCTCAGTGACATCTAAAAGCAATCAGGGGCAGAAAAACATCCAAGCCTAGGACATTTTCTGATTCTTAGGGACCATATATAGTTTGTAGTCATGGTGAACAACCTGCTGTTACTGACCTAATGTGCATTAATATGCACATAATATGACTAATAAACTTCCAGGAAACAAAATGCAGTTAATAACCCATTTCTCCCATTGTTGGGATGATCTTGACTCAATGAAGTGAGATAATGGATTTAGAAATTAGTCATATAATGTAATACATTATTAATCATGGTATTCAGAAGGGTAAATAGATGTTATAAGAACACCACCCAGGAATTCAATTTCTTTTTAGATTTATGTGCTCTCTTGAATTCTTTATGCTACCATCATCCCTCACCAAAATGTAACAGTCTGATCTTTTTTTCTCCCAAAACATTTATTTTCAGCCTTTTTTTTTTTTTTAAGAAAGAGAGCCTTTTTAAAAATGAAATATCTTACAGAACACCAGGCAGAAAACAGATGACAGAGGGTGCACAGAGGGGAAGGGGGTACGTACAGGAGGAGTCTAGGAGACCACACTTGATCATTTTACTCCTCGGGCCACAAATCAAACCTTCTAGAAGTTTGGGGCTCCTGGGGACACAGTTTAAAAACCACTGCCCCAAGGCATCTATGTGAAACAAAAATTATATATATAACATATAATATAGGCATAATGTGTTTTATTTATTTAAGATATCAATAAAACATATATGAAAAATACACAAATCATAAACACTGGTAGTCCAGGAGAAAAAGGGGTAAAGGACATAAATAGTCCCACAAGATAAAAACCAACATGGGGGTGGGAGGAAGATATTAAGTTCTATAGTAATCAAAGGAGGACAAATCAAAAAAATAGAGCATTTGACAAGGGTTATTATTGCCCAGGAAAGTTTGAATGATGACACCCAATGTTGGCCAAGCTCTGTGACACAGGTACAATAATACATTGTTGGTGGCTACGAAGAACGGCTTTCTTTCTGAAAAAACAATCTTTCCTAAAAATGTTCATACTCTTTGAGTCATTAGTAATCCCACTTCTAGAAATACATCCTTAAAAATAACTAAAAAGAAAAATCCAGTGAGGTGAAGATGTTCATTTCTGCTTATATGATAACAGCAAAACAAATGTCCCATAACAGGGAAGTGGTTGAATCAATAGTGGTTTATTGATGACAGAATACTATGCAGTCATTAAAAATACTGTTTTTAAAGTTCCTTTAAAAACTCTCCACTCCATCAACTCTCCAGATTAACCATGCTTCCCTTTCCCTCTGGAAAACAGACCCCATGATGCCTTTGTCCCTCTAGGGGGACTTGTGTCTTGTACCACTGCCAATAGCTCCTTCCAACAATCGAGTTGTATGCTTACCAACCAGCTACTGGGTTTGCTCCCAAACATGTTTACACTATTTGTACTTGTCACTGTAACCACATAATCTAATTACATATTATATAAGCCAATGAAATGTAACTGCTAAAAAGATGAAAGTTGTTGTTTCTAAGAAAATTAATTTAAATGTTTTGCAAAGGCTTTATAAAGGATAGTCACTTGAAGAATAGCAGTCAAATTACATGTAAGCAAAATCATTGCAAAAGATCGAATAAAAATCATAAAAATTTAGGCAACTACACTGAGATTGCTTCAGAGGCACCTTTAAGTTCGCAGTGAATTTTAAAGAAAACAGAACTAGAAGTCAGACTTTGTAAACAGGACACTATGGGAATGGCTTATGCAAGGAAGATGAGCAGAACGCCAATTGGCAGACCCATCCCAAAGACAAGGCTTTGGCCTGACATCAAAAGACTGGCAAATGGATGCACATTTGGGATAACATTAAAATAAAAATATTTAATGCATGTATGTAGTATTTTGTTTTACTCTCCTCTTTAACCAAGTTTCAATTAACTCACACCCCAAACATACTGAGTAAGAGGGATTCTGTTGTCCTTTGAAAACAAGTCCACTATGACAGGGACAAGAGTGTCCCAGCTCACCACTGTCATCCCCAATCACTTCCCCCATGCAGTCAGTGCCTGACACACATTAGGTCCCCGACAGATCAATGTTGAACCAATAAACTAGGTGGCAAATATGAAATAAATGCCTGTAACAAAGAGCAAAGTGAAAAAGGAATATAAAATTACATGTAAGTCATGACCACACCTTCGTTTTTAAATGAACAATGCTAGAAGGAAACAAATAAACAACGAGACAAATGAACAACGCTAGAAGGAAATGCTCAAAATGCAAAATAGTTTTGAGGGTAGAATGAATTATGGGCTATTTTATACATTTTTAAATATTTTCTTAAATATTGGCACATTCTTTTACATTGAATAAAAGTTACTAAACAAGAAAAAAGTCATTTTTGTTTTTACTGAACTTCTAGAATATAAAGTGAATCAACATTTCCATTTCGAAGTTCTCCAATACTGAGGGCTCCTTTAGCAAACACTCTACTTCTTCCACCGCACCATCTCGAGCCATCCAAACTTTCTCCTCCTAAGACCAAACTTGTACTAACACTTATTCTGTGTCTCTAAACCATCAGGATGTTTTTATAAAAATCTAAAGTTATCCACCCTCTCGTTTAACATTTATTTGGTTAAAAAAAATGTCTCACAACTGCAATTTACATTCCCAAGAGATTCCCAAACACCATCTAATTAAATCATTCAATCAGAAAGCAAATTAAAATGAAATATCACTGCAACCCACAAGAGTAAAATAAACTTTTCAGTCGTGACTAGAACAGACCTCTGGGGTGACGCTCCAAAGCCTCTTCTAATTGCAAGTCCTATGGAACATCCTGAAGAACATTTTGTGACATTTTCAGCTTCCAGGACAACTTTTCTTCCAAGGAAAAGAAGAGCCTGAGCAAGCAAAACATATTCTTTGGAGAATGGTAATGTTCCCACTAATGACTATTCGGTGCACCGGGACATCAGCACTCATTCACTCAGCCACTCTTCCTTCCCATACCTACTCTCTGTAGAATGTGCCAGGAACTGTCTGTCCCGGGTGTTCAACAGACATTAATTAAGGGAGTGCAACCTCTGCCTGTCGGCACGAAACCAAACAAAACCCAGAGCTTCCTGAGTTTATCTACATATAAAGAGTCTCCAAGTGGGAAGGCTACTGTCTCCATCACCCCTCAGCCATCCTCTGATGCCCACGTCCACATCTACTGACTCCAGCGCAGCACTGTGATCCTCTGGCCCTTTTAGGAGACAGTATAGTGTGTGGGTAAGCACTTAGACTCTAAAGCCACACTAGCTGAGTTTAAATCCCCGTACTACCACGTGCTAGCGGTGTGACCCTGGACAAGTCATATATCCTCTCCATTCCTCAATTTTCACAAATATAAAGTGGAGCAAAGTATTTCCTACTTCATAAGGTTGTGAGAATTAAGTAAGTCAATGTATGTAAAGCATTTAGAATGCGGCCTGCACACAATACGTGCTGTATAATTTTTAGCTCTCATTATTATTATTCCCATCAGCTTGGCAAAGTAAACCGGATTGTTCCAAAGGTTCTACTGAGGGAACCTGACAGTAGAATACATATGCATACATATAAACCATCCGCACCGTCAGGTGCATGAGTCTGATCTTCTTGTCCTTCCCCACCCTCTGCCTTCAGACAGCTGCACTTGATCAGTCCCAAACCTCGCATCCCCCTTACCTGTGTTCCCGAAATCCCCACTGGGGAATGGCTCCAGCACCACAGGAGGAGCCTGTCGGTCCTCACAGCACAACCAGCCACGTAACCTGGGCCCTCTGCCTGCCTCGATTCTAGTCTTTCCCCAGTCACCGACCCTTCCCCACCCCACTACGGGTTGTGGCTTTGGTCTTTGTGTCCTGAGAGTGTGGTTATTTCTGAATATCCACGGGGGTCACCGCACATATACAGGAGAAGTGGATCAACACGTGTTTTAAAGATGCTGCTTTCTTTTTTTTTTTTTTTACCCATCTCCCCCAATTTTTTCAGATATACATTTGAAAGTTCTGAGCAACAGATATTTATAAAGTTTTCAGGTAGAAAATCACAAAGGTTCCTTCTAACGTCAACATTGTGGTGGTTTTCCTGTACAGCCTTATGAGTCATGTGATGTGGTCTACATTCCACCTGATAGGGGCCCACTCTGTGACAAGCTCAGAGGTTACTAACATCCCATCAATGCTTCTCAAAGCAGTACCTTGCCCACTTCCTGCCTGGTCAGACGAAAGGCACAAGAGAATCATTTTCCAGGAACATACACAAACACACACACGTACACACACAGAGAATCTGTGAACGAAAATCTTTCGAAATCTGTGGGGAGCCTGGAGATGTCAAAGTAAGGCATGGCCTTGTGTGTGCCAGAGAACATTCTGAATCACCCCAGGGGCAAACAGTTGTCAATCCATGCAATGGGAAAAGGCAAGAAATAGCAGCAACAGGCACCCATCGGATAGATTAACTGCTGGCCAATTCCAATGCCAGGTTGAGAGGCAGAGGCAGGGCTGAAGTAGAAGCTGTCCGTTGTCCCCTTTTCTGGGGAGGTGTCAAAGCCATGGGCTTGTTTGTAAGTCGTTAGTCAGGAAGCACAGTGGATATGGACACCTCTCCTGCACTCACCTGAACCTCCCTGAAATGACGCCTGGGGAGGAGCTATTCTGGGCACTGGGGAAACACCAAATTCAGACAGAGGAGCGATCCCTACCCTGGCAAGGGCAGCAGGTGCAAGGAGTGGAATCCAGACATCCAGGTGTAAACAATAGGGAGTGCTCCGGGGGGAGAAAGCCTTCAATTCAACTCCATTTTGCCAAGGTCTGTCAGGTGCTGGCCCTAGAGGCTCGTGCGCCTGCTGGGTTTACAGGTGAACTAGGCTTGGCCCTGCCCTTAAGAAGCTCACACAGCTGGTAGAAAGCGGTGGGGGCGGGGCGGCGAAGAAAAGGTGTGAACATGAGAGGCACGAGTGTACACACTGGGCATCAGTGCCCCTGGCGCCTGGAACTCCATCCCCTCCCTCAGACAAATCACGCACTGGGTCACCTCAGGACAGCGCCCACACCCCTCAGGCTCCCTCTCTCTTAGGACCCCCGCCTGGCCTGGAGCACACCCACCGGCAGCCTTAGACTCCTGACCCGCACCGCGTGGGTCTGTCTACTCCGCCGCAGCCACTCCCGGGGCCTGGGCGTGGAGCTACCGGTGGGATCGGCCTTCACCGGGTCCCGGGCGTCTCCGCCGGGAAAGCACAGCCCAGGGCGTGTTCTCCGGTCTTGGGCGGAGGCGCCACCGCAGTGGACAGAGCTCAGACTACAGCGCTTCTTCCCGGCGTTGACACCTGCTTCTGGAGAGGGTCCCGGACCCGCGGTCTGTTGTGGGAGTAAGGATCGCTATAGGTTTAAGCAGCCCTCCAGCCACGGATGGCCCCTGCATCCCCAATCACCTATGGACGGAGCACAGCCAGGCTGGGGCTGGGGCAGGGGCTGTGCAATCTTCCTAGCCCCAGCTTGTCCAGCAGCCGGAGGGTCTTAAATGCCAACGGCCAGGGCCGCCGGGCGGAAATCTCGCCTGCCGCTTATAGTGGCCAAATGAGCTCGATTGCCCGCGTGCTCTCTCTTGTACACACAGAAACATTCATACGCGCACACACTCTGAGCCGGACTTGTGTGCGATCCCCAGAGCCCACGAGCAAGCAGCTCGGAGTCACACGCACGTTTGGGCACGTGCGCAGCGCGCCCCCATACCGCCAGCTAGCTGCTCACACCCGCGCGTGCAGCCCCGCGCACACACGTGTGCCCTGGGGTCCCGCACGCAGGCAAGAGAGTACACGCAGACCCCCGTCCCGCGTTCGCGGCCCCAGAGCCCCGCGGTCGCTAGGTTGATGCGCAGCAGCCCCAGCGCAACCCGCGCCGCGCTGGGCACTCCCAGGCCTCGTGGGATACTCAAGTTTCCGGGGCTCCCGTACCTTGGATGTGCTGCTTGATGACATTCTCCAGGTGGTCCAGTCGCTCAATAATCTTCAGAGTGTCCCCTTTGTCTTCCTCCAGCTTCTTGTCAGGCGCCGGCTCCTGCCCCCGCACATACACGCTGGCGATGTAGTTGGTGACCCAGCCCACGTAGAGCAGGCATATGATGTTAGTCATACCGCTCAGGATCACGCAAGTGGACACCAAAGTTTTGGTCTTCCTGGTGCACACCATTCTGGGCTCCCTCCTCCATATAGAGCTCCCCGGGGCCCCTGCTTAGCACGCGCCTCGGACTCCCCCGCGCTCACACTCTGTAGCACGCCGGGAGCCGCCGGGCGCCCAGCACCTGAGTCCTAAGGTTCGCCAAAGCCTTGTTCGCTGACTGTGGGGCCGCTGCGCCCAAGTTTGCAGCTCCTGCCGGTGGCCACCCGGACAGAGAGGTTGACAAAGAAAATGAGGTGGATTTTTCTTCCAAATTAAAAATCCCTCAGCCCTTTCCACAGAGGTCACGGGTGGCCGGCAGCCGCGCGCCCCAATACGCACGTCTGGCAAACTTTGCCACTGCCTGGGTCGGCGGCCGCGCCGCTTTCCATCGCCAGGCTCCGGCTGCCTCGGCGGTCCGACCGGCCCGCGCGGCTAGGAGGACGGCGGCGGCAGCGGCGGCGCGGGTACTGTGGCGGAGCAGAGCGGCCCGGCCCCCTCCGAGCGACAAGCGCCGCCACCAATCGCGCTCCGGCTCGGGAGAGGGGCCGGTGCTGAGTGGGCATGGGGGGCGGAGTCCGGCCCCCGGGCCCCACCTGCTGGCCGCCCCTGGCTCCCGCCCTCCTGGGACGCGCCTGAGTCTCCACTCGCGCCCGCGCCGGCTGCCCCAGACCCGAAGCTCCCGGAGAGGGCGCGCTGCCAATCCCAGCTCCTAGGTCGGCAGATTCCTCCTCTAGGGGAATTCCATCTCTTGCTCTTGCTCTTGCTCCTGTGCAGGAATCTGCGGCCTTTAGGGCGGGGAGGAGCAGGGGAGGAGGCAAAGTGGTCGCAGGACTCAGCTCCCTTCATCTGCCAGAGCTTCTTGCGTTGGCACCAGCTGACTCCTGGAACCTCTTCTTGGTTGCCAGGACGCAGAGAGGCCAAGGAAGAGGCCAAGCCCTATGGACGGGATGTCCACTCCTTCCTTGGCCTCACTTGGGCCTCCACCCTACCGCCAGCCTTCAATCACTGGCCTCCTGGGTGTCCCCAGACCTGTCTCCAAACCTGACTCAAAGGAGCCAGCACTCCTGGGAATCTGCTAGAAGCACTGGTAATCTATTAGACGTCTGTGGCCTCTGCCTCTCCCTCACCCCGCCCCGCCCCCCGCTTTTTGCCTGTATCTAGGTTTTTCTTTTAAAGTCTGTGCAGCTCCCAGGACAAGGCCATGTCCTGTAAGCCGAGCTGTCATTCATATGGGACTAGGGCTACCCTAGGACATATGGAAACCATGCAAGGAAATGCCCCTGGGGAGAAATAGGTCAAATAGGTAAACTGTCAAGTCCCTGTATATGGTGTTTATGGTTGCTTTTGGGGAGGGCAGCAGGAGAGAACCATGTCTGAGAGCAGAGGGGCAGGCCAGACTCGGAGGGTGACGCTGTTGTTTGTTCTTAGTGCAAATGTTTATTCCTATTATCCCCTTCTGCTGAGCACCCTCTTCTCAGCACCTGCACAGAATTCCTTTAGACAAAGACATTTTAAAACACAGATTTCCCCCCTCTTCTCTGCCTCTGGGTTGCATTTTCCTGGCCTGAATAGTCAGGGAGCATGCCACCTTGTTGTGTGCCAGCACTCCAGCCAGCATGGGAATACTCAGGGTGGCTGCCTTGAGTGATGTATTCTGGAATCAAAGAACTGGCCCCACAAAAGAGGGAGGGCACAAAACCAAAGGAGGGACACTTTACGAGCCCATCAGCCAAGGGCCCATAAGCACCTTCAGCTGGTGCTTTGCTTACAAAAACTCCCAAAAGATGCTGTAAAGAAAAGAAACCAACTAGGGACCCTAGCAGATTTCTCTAGACCCATGGCTGGAGGACAAAACAGTGGGTGTGGGTTGGGGGTAACAGAGGGGCATGAGAATAGTGTGTATGTGTGAGACACATACATGAGAGGAGAGAACATGCACAATTTTTTAAGAAAAATCAAGGTAGGGAAATCTGGTGCCTCCAAGAGGGAGTAAAACGTGCCTCTCCCTTTCTTCTCTTCTGGAAGTATAATTCAGCTCACTAATGAAGGGTCTGGACTTTCTTCTGGTTGGACAGACTTACAAGCAATGGTCTGGAGTACAGCTAATGGCAGAGATGTAATCTTTCCTTCTCTTCTGCACCTTCTCCCAGAAGGAGCTCTGAAAGTTCAGCTCTTCTCAGGATCTTCCTAAACCACCACAGGGCTAGACAGAGAGGAGACAATACTCATTTTTCACATTCTTAATCGGGGGTGGGGAGGAAGCTCCAAATTAAATACAAAGTAAGGTATAAGAAGAATACAGAGTAGATTATGTGACCCTAAATTTTGTACCGGCTGATCCTCTAAGATAACGTGTAACTGTGGAGGAGATGAATACAACCAAGGGAGAATGCGGAACAGGCTCTCCTCTCTGAAGAGTCACAGAGTTGAGTTGCCCAGTTCAAAGAATATTCACTGGAGATGCAGCGAGACTCTAGGATTCTAATCCCAAATCCACTGTTTATTATGTGAGCTTGGACAAGTTTCAAAATACCGTGGGGCTCTACTTCCCCTATGTACCACATGTAAACAATACCTTACTGAAATACTGGTAGTGAAGATTAACTGGGAGAATGCACTAGAAAGAGTTTAAATTAGTGTGGAACATATAGTAGATGCTCAGGAGCATGTAACTTTCCTTCCAGGATATGGTCATTCCCTTTCCAGGCCTGAGCTCAGCTCCATGAACTCCATCCTGGAGTATAGCAATACTTAGATTCTCTTATCAACCAATATCAGTCTTCTCTCCTCTAACAGAAGCTAACAGGAACTAAAGCTGTAGGCAGCAAGGGGCTCATCCCATCTTGGCTAGCTGGGCTCCAGCACATTGGCTTTCTATTCATAATGCCTGTCTTCCCCATCAGTAGTGCAGTGATCTGCATAGGTTGATAAGATATTCAAAGCGGGAGGCTGCTTTCCTCCACATACTGGTTACCCCCAGTACCCTCAACTTCCCGCTCAACACCTCCAACCCCTTGGTTACAAACAAAGGAAGTTGGAGGGGGCACAAAGGCTTTGCCCACAAAGATTTTGCAGAGTCACAGGTCAGCAAGGAGTTAGCCCCCCTGCAAGCTCCTTTGTGAACAATACCTGGATAGAGAGTCACATCTTTGGTCCTCAGTTCAATTACTGTCCATTTCAATCCAACAATTATTGAGCTCCTGAGGTTTTTTATGAATGGCCAGTTGCCCTGGACCCTGCTCATTGACTCCAGACACGTGGATGTCATCGGGGTTTCATAGTCTCAATAGGGGCCTCTTTTCTGAGCCTGGAAAGCTGCTAAAAATCATCTTCAGACTATAAGGATGTTTCAGATTCTCAAGTTAGGTCATTTATCTGACTCCTAAGTGGTTCCTCGCCTTTACTTTAAATAAATCCTGCCTCCTGCAGGAGCTCATTGTGAAGAGCTCATCAGATAATGGATGTGAGCAGACCTCGCAGAGACTACAGGAGAAAGTAGTTCTTTAAACTTACCCTGAGAACTGGAATCTGGGGTCTCCCTCCCCTCCTGCAAAAAAGGAAAGTGAGAATCTCAAGGAGTATGTAGAAGGGGCTGAAGATCCTTGGTGGGGTCTGCCCAGTATGCCCTTTGGGTTTCACCCATCTTTCACCCTGGGTAGGCAGCTGTTCTCTTCATGTGACTTGAGGGCAAGCTAAGTAGAACTTCTTACCCGAAAGTACGGCCACACTGTCATCTTCCCAACATTAAGCCTTCGTTTGAAATACCTTTGATACTAGAGTTGGAAAAAGCCAGTCATTGATAGAGTTCAGCCACCAACCAATTACATTCTGCGTGGGGTATGCAGGCCTGAAGGTTAAAGAGGAACAGTGAACCAATCTTGGCCAATGACAGTTCGCTCTTCAGAGAGCCTTGTCAGTGGTCATCTATACCCACCAGATGGCAGCACCATGCAAAGCCTTGGGGCTGGAGGTGCCAATTAGGACTGGGGGGACTAACAGGGAAAAATGAGCCCTGATAATGGAAAGCCTCAGTCCCTGGGCTGGTCGCATTGGGTAGTGGGTCTGTCAGCTTCCTCGGAGAACAGGGATTGTTGGAGCTTCCAGCAAGGATGGATGCATGGCTCAGAGACAAAGGCTGTGGGGGAACAATAGGTCCAAGACTGGATTCCGCCAAGCTACAGGTCTGAGATGTCATTGACGGAAAAGGCATGTTTCAGGGGGAGGGATGGTAAAAGAAGAGAACACTTGGTTAGTACCTACTTTGTGCCAGGCCTAGTGTTTTTCATATGTTGCCTTTTGAGAGCAGACTAGGGAGCCAAACAGCTGGGTCTATATCCCAGCTCTGCCATTCACTAGCTGTATGATCATGGGCAAATTGCTTAACCACTCTTGCCTCAGTTTCTTCATTTGTAAAATGGAGATAATAATGATAATACCCACCTCATGGGGATGTTGTGAAAATCAGATGAATTAATGTATACAAAGCACATTAAAGGCACTGTATAAGTATTGGCTATTATTATTGCTACCTCTGAACACCAGAGTATCTAATAGGTAAATGAAAGAAGACAAGCCACCCAGGGGGCACTGCCCTCTAACTGGGAGCAAAGGGTCCTCTTGCTCCTCTTCTTTCACCCTATTCAAGGACCCCAAGCAACTCCTCCCTGAATCACAGGGCAGACCCTGACAGGAATTCTGCAACTAGACCCATCTAATGCTCTGTCCATTTATTCATCCACTAAACATTTTCTGAGTGCCTACCCGTGTTAGACCCAATGCTGGGTACCAGTGATACAGAGATGACTCACAGACCCGCACCCCTGCCTTCAAAGAGATCATTGTTTAATGGAGTAGGCCAGCAAGTAAACAACCCGAATACAGCAGGATTGCTCTTATCTGGTATATTAATATGAAATGAAAAAATGCAAACAGTAGATGGAGGCGCCACATTCCATCCCAACAAGTGGCTATGCAACTTCTGAACAGCTCCACTTCCATGCAATCACTGTACACCGCTGCTGGGTAGAATTTCTTCTTTAGACCTGGAGGAAACTATTTGCAAGATATTTAACAGACCAAGGATTGAAATCCAGAATATATAAATAATTTACATAAGCCAATAAAATAGGCAAAAATATCCAAATGGGTCAAGAATATGAACAATTAAGTAAAGAGAAAATATAAATGGCCAATAAACATATAAAAGCATGCTTACTCTTCTTAAAAAAACAGAAATACATTTTTTTAAATGTAGATAACATAGTTCACCCATCAGATGGACATACAAAATTTAATGTGTAAATTTTCAAATATTAGAGAGAACATATGGGAAATATTAATAAGTACTACTCCCATATTCTGCTGGTGTGAATACAACTGGTACAGTCATTTTGGAATACTGTAATTTGGTAGTAACAATGAAATTAAAAATGCACATTACCCTATAACCTAGTACTCAAAATATGGTCCATGGACCGGTGGCATCGGCATCACGTGAGTGTTTATTAGAAATGTAGACTGTGAGGCCCATCTTACATCTATAGAATAAGAACCTTCATTTTAACAAAATCCCCAGATGATTCAAATATACATTAAAATCTGAGAAGCAATACACATGAAACTTAATGGTGGGATTTCCTTGGGAAAAGAACCGGGATTAGGACTAGTGGCCAACTTCTGAACTTTTTACCAGCTTCATCTGTAATTTTGATTTTTTACAACATGTGTTTCTTAATGTAACACTTTTGAAATTAAAATTAACTTTTAATTTCAAAAGTGATTCCTCTGGTTGTGCTGAAATCTGCTTTGCATTGGTTGCAATCCTGCTTTTTGATTTGTGCTAGTCTTGTAACTAACCTGTTTCCTCATCTGTAAAATAAGGACGATAATCCCACCTGGCAAACAAATGGCCAATCCAGCCTTACACACTAGTGGGCTTTGAGCACATCGCACCAAGCACAACTCAACCCTTGACATCCATAATGATGATTCTCACTGTCAGGAAAATGGCCACTCTTTATGGCTTATGGCAATAAGCCATACTGTGGAAGGAAGCAATACTGTGGAAGGAAGATTTTCACCTAAGAGAACAGACACAAATGCATGCATGTATTCCTGAGTGGTTTATACTGCCCAGAGGGGTGTTTCCCATTGAAGAATAAGAAGGCAGCACCTAGGTACACAACCACTTTCACCATGTAGTGAGAGAGGGATGTTATCAATGCCATCCTTCTGCTCACTCAGAGCCATTTCTTAGTTTTGTGTATTTTTACATAACATTTTTATAGAGTTGTCTGCTTATACAGATGCAGTGAAAGATTTTATAAGAGTTTTGGCTTCCTTTTCTTTACAAGAATGCTCTGTAGGAAGTAAGATATGTTGATCAGGAAAGCAGTAGAGCACTGTAGTTGTACACATGTAACCAAACAGACTTGGGTTTGAATTCTGAATCTGCCATTTACTAATTCTGTGAATCTGGGCAAGTTCCTTAAGTTCTCATATCTCAATTTGCTCATCTGTCAGATGTAATCTCTATCTCACAGGGTTGTTGTGAAGATTATGAAATAATACTTGTAAAGCCTGGCACTCAGTTGTGGTAAGCATTCAACAAATGTTAGTTTTAACAGTACTTCACACTTTTATTTAAATAATAAATCATGGTATTTCATTCCCAGTCCATAATTATAATATTATATAGCATGTATATGCAGCCTAGGGGCTAAATATATATTTTAAATGTTTTTTTATTTAAAGGGATAAGTATCCATTTTCCATACAATTTATATAAGTAGAAACAAGTGGAATTACACGGAATCATGACGTGTCACGTTAGACCACCTAGACCTCTAGTGCAGGCAGAGTATATCAGTACTGTTCAATCCACGATGCAGTGTTCACACGTCTTGATCTTCACAACAGTCTCACAAGGTAAGTTATTATTATACCCATTTGACAGGTGAGCAAACTGTATCTAATGCCAAGCATTAATGAGTTAAAATGGTGCAGGGCTTCTCACTGCAAGTCCAGTACACTTTTCATGCTCTACCTCCCTCCTGAGTAACTGTTAAGGGTCATCTATCTTCAATGAAGGAATTACTGGCTGATTAAGACTCAAAAATGAGAGGCTTCTTGGAAGTATTTGCACCTGCAAAGAAGATTGCTGAAAACAGAAGCGCTTTTAAGCCCTAATTGGATGTTGCTCCCTGAACAAGGAAAAGAGCTATTAAATTCCTCCTTTTCAAAAGAGGGAATCTGGTTGGTGAAGTAGAGGCCAGGCAATGGCACATTTCTTGAGCCCCTACTGATAGCAGAAAGAGAGTCACAGATTTGCTCAGACCCAAGCAAGGTGCGTCCCTGAAAATTCTTGTTCAGGGAGGCAGGAGAAGAGAAGCTGAATAATGAAATAACCTCTTCCTAGGAAAACACTGGAGGCCTCCTTGATGCCTGGGTACAAACGGCAGAAAGTGCCCTCACTGCTTTCCAGAACATGTACCTCATTCTCAGAGCCTCAAAGAAATAACAAAGGCCCGTGTGAGGGATGGCTGGTGCCTGCCAGGCACGAGGAGAAGAAAGTGACCTTTTCAGGCTTGGTGTATGATGGTCTAGGGCATTGCTGGCCCTGTAAGCATGTTCCGTGCTTTGCCACCAGCCAGCTGGTAAATAAAATATTCAGCAGACACACAAACCTCTCACAACAGCGAGGTGACTGGCTTGTTCTGAACACAGCGATTTCTGTAGAAAGCACAAATTGCAAGTGGCAAGAAGCAGCTGGGAGACAGTCAACAATCTGCTTCCTCTGACAGAGCCAGAGGCCAGAGCCTGGGACAGCTTGCATTTGCAGCCAGGCCCAGAGCCCCTCCTCAGAGAGTACTGGAATTCATCATCAAAGGACTTGTACAAACTTGGTTCCAAGACAAATGGCAGATACACAAAAGTACAAAGTGCTCAAATGAATGACTCCAGATAAAACAGCTTCGGCAGGTGCCAATGGATGAGCTGATGTGGCAGGGTGTATTCACAGACACCAATACAGTCACTCTCCTGACAGCCCAAACCCAGAGTGCCTAGGTATTTGCTAATAACGCTCCACTGTGCATAGGCTCCCTTATCCAGGCATTTGCAGGCATGATGGAGGAGCTGACAGACTCCAGAATGGAGCATTTAAGACCCCCTGTCCCCAAGTAGTGTGACAGATACAGCAAATCCCTTGCCATCCCACCCTAACTTCATTGCAGGGTCTCCGCAACTACTGAAGAGGTAGATCCAGCATTTTAAGGTTGTGCTCATTAATAAAGCCTATTTCTATAAGCTTTAATAACAATCTTATTTGTGGTGATGTATTCTAAAACCAAAGTACAACAATATATACTCATGTATTTTCCAAGAAATTATCAAAAAATTCTCACTTTCCACTCATTCTTCAACCAAGATAATCATCTCCAAACTAACTCTTAATAACGCTGCCAATTATCACAATGTAGTCGAATCCAATGACATTTCTCAGTCCTTGTCTTATTCAACCTTCCAGCAGCTTTGAACACGGTTAACTTTCTCTTCTTTCTTAAAACATTCAATTCTCTTACCTTCTAGGATAATCTAGATTCATGCTCTCATGAATTTCCTCTTTCCTTTCCTTACTATCAACCTATATCCTCTTTTGCCTGGCCATTAAATTTTATAGCTCCTCAATATTACATCCAACTCTCTCTCCTCTTCTCATTCTGTTCTCACCACCACTAGCCAATTGCATCTATAGCCAAACTATCAATTACTTTGTATGGACAGATGATTGCAGCCAGGCCTCTCTTCCAGGGTCCAGAACAGTATACCAAATTGCCTCCCTCCTTATGTGACTCAAAAGCATCTCAAAATCAAAATGGCAAAAGCAAACTCATGAGCACCCTGTCCTCTCTACCCTCCCAAATGTGATCCTTGTTCAGTGTTCCTCATCTCAGTGAATAACATCCACTCAGTTGTGCAAACCAGAATCCCAGAAGTTGTCTTTGACAGTTCCTTCTCCTTTGCTTCTCATTTCCAACCCATGACCAAGTTGTACTGGTTTTATCTACTAATTATGTCATAAATCTATCCACAATTTCTCCATTGATAGTCCAAATCTACCTCTCCATGTTGTCTATGACAACCCTGCCTTCCTCTCTCACCTGGACTAACTGGTAGACAACCTCAGCCTATTGGCCGTAGGAGGCAGAGATGGATCTCAATTTTACTCACAATGATAACCTCATAGCCCATTACGATACTACATAAACATTTTAAAAATTAATGAATAATATTTTTACTTAAGTATGTATTATTTGATAGTGTCAGAGAACACTAAATCCCACATACACGAAGAATCTCAATTCTTAATGGAATTCCTAATGGAAGCTCAATTTCTTTATTTGCTCCCTTTTATTTCAATCAGTTTGGATAACAATATTCTTTAAATATACTTTTTAAAAATGAATAAATAAAAATCAAACTGTCATTCTCAGATAATACAATTAATACACAGAGAACTCCAAATAAGTGTCAATCTATTATAATTAATAAGGTAGGTTAACAATTTGTTGGATATGTGATTAATAAACAAAAACCAAATGACTTTTATATTCCAAAAACAATTTGAAAACAATGAAAAAAATTGTATTTATCATAGCAACAAAAATATATTTAAAATTCAAGCTAGCAAAAGTTGTGCAAGAGACATGATAGCTCCCATGGTCACACTTCCGAAGGTCTTAATTCCCAAGTGGAACGTCATAGCTGGGTTGAAAGCTGGAGGGCAGGTCTAGCTTCTCAGATCTACTCAACTGCCTTCAACGGAAGAGTTTTTGGCATTGCATCTGAGCTCCTCCCGATGCAATCCAAATGTCTAGGATGCATCAGTGGAGGCCAATCATCCAGGATGGCTGGAGGAGGCAATGGTGGGTCTAAGTCCTCACAGAATCCGGCCCGAAGGGCCTCCCCAACTCCTCAGACAGCATTTTTTCCCTACTTCAGCCTCCGAGATCTCAACCAAATAACAGAAAAACTTTTCCTTTTAGTCTGTTTACTATACTAAAAACAACAAAATATGTCACCTGAAATAGGAAGCGTTGCGTGGGGGTCTTCCCTTGGCCTACTCTCTGGAGGTACTTCCAACCTCCCTAGCCCCATGAGTGGGGCAAACAGGTGAGTCGAGGGCCTCGGCTTAGGGATGGTGGGTCATGGCCGCACTTCTGAGTATGTGGATGCTGAGGGTGTGAGCCCAAGACACAGAGAAGAGCCAATATAAGCCCTCAGGGAGCCGGGTGCGCCCAGGCCACTGCCTGCAATGGCAGAGTGACAGGTGCCGTGAGGGGCCCCGGCCACGCCCGTGCTGCCAACATCCCAGAGTCCAGGAGCGGAAGGCTCCGTCATACCCAGTGCTTCCCTGAGGAAGGTCTCTAGCAGCAGCAACTTTTCTAAAATCCTAAAAGGCTGCAGCGGTCTACACAATGTTCCCATCCAGCTTCTGAGGGAGGCCCCTAGCCACCATGGCCACCGTGGCCGTCTTGCCTCAGCTCATGTGCTGGGCTCACAGACTATTGGCCAGAGGCTTTGACTGAGCTCCTGTCCCTCCACTTTAGCAACCCTGGCATGGCCACCCTCACATGGGAGGTGACAGGGCTGGCTTTGGAGCCTGGGAGGGGAACACTGGGCCCCAGGGCTTCGCTGCCGTTCTGGGATTGTTTCCACCAGCATCTCTGCGGTGCTGCTGGGAATGGAGTCATTCTTTTTTCTTTCCTATCTTTCTAAACAGAGGTTATATAACATCACACTTTGTTGTCATTGCCTTATTTAACTGTTGTTGTTTTCTCAAATTAATTTTATTGTTGTCTCCTCAAGTCAATCACTAGAGATATCAAATACTAGCCTGAAATTGGAGGATGACCCTGGGGTAGGGCTATTTGCCTTTCCATTGACTAGTCCCATCCTGCTGAGCAGTTTGTTTGTTTTAATATTTTAATGCATTTTGTGTGTGTGTGTGTCTTTCCTTACAATCAAGCTGTCACTTTTCACAATTGGCACTGTTTTTCCCCCTTGAATACTCACTGCACTCCCAAATTCCTTTCTAAATTGTTACCCTTAATATACTATAAATCGGGAAAACAAACAGCTGAATTATTAGAATTGGATGTAAATGAGGGAAAAAGGCTTTGAGCAAGGGGCTGAGGGACCCTCTTATGAATAAAGTATTCGAGGGGTTGACAAATTTATTGGTTTACTTATTTCTTGCTTCTCAACTTCCTCACTGTTCTAGCTGCCTGCACTCTGGCCCCACCAATCAATTCTCCACAAAGCGGCCAGAGTGATCTTTTGAAAATGCAAAATCGACCCTGTCACACTTGCACTCTCCATCCCTCCCCTCTTAGAACCTTTCATCGGCTTCTTAGTGCCCTCAGGATGAAATCTGGGCCCTTGACATGCCTTCAAAGATCTGCCAGATCTGGCCTCTCCTCCCTCCTTCCCTTTCTTGCCACTCCCAGGCATTGCACAGGCCACTCTTATCGTCCCCCAAGTCACCCCAGCTCATCAGGTTTCATCTTAACTCCTTTGTCTAGAAAGGCTTCCTGAGCCGCTGAACAGAGCCAGATATGCAACACTGGCCCACGGCCCCATATACTTCCCCACATAAACATTTGGCCCCAAATCATAACCACATAATCGCATGCTAGAGTCGAAGCTCCACCATTTACCAGCTGGGTTGCTTTGGACAAATTACTGAAACTCTCTAAGCCTCAGTTTCTTTATCTGTAAAATGGAGATAATTATTTCACCCACCTCTTAACCTCATGGCAAAGATTGAGATGGTGCATACAGAACTCTTAGGACAACACATGTGATGACTGTGTTTTGGTTATCTGTCTCCCTCACTAGAATGGAAGTCCCATGAGGCCGGGGACCTGTGCTCAGCACCAGCTCAGAATCTGGAACTTAGCTACTCAAGTATATGCTGTGTATTTGCTGGATGAATACATGAATGAATAGCAACGTCCCATCAGAGAATCTGCAGGGGTTCCCATTGTGAACTTCAATGAGTTGCCATTCTTCTACATGGCTTTCTTCAATCCACACCCAACACCAGCCTCTCTCCTGCTATACCTTAACAGCTCATGTAATGAGAGTCCCCTCACCTCCCTCAATCAAATCCTCCCTTCCAGCCCTGGGTCCTCTCACCTCCAGGAAGCTTTCCTGCGCCCACTGGTCAAGTCTTCTTGGGATGCCTACTTAGCATTGCTCATTTTGTTCTCAACTGTTCCCCAACTCCCTTCTGGACTCTCCTCTCCTCCAGCTGAGAGGGAGCAGCCTCCAAGGCTCACTCTGCTCTGCTTCTCCTTCCACACCCCACCCCACCTCCACCCGCAGTCAGGCTCAGCCCACCCTCAGCCGGAGGTCTCTCTCCCTCCTGCTCCTTCCAAAGAGCTATTGCCTTTGGTAATGTTCTCTAAAATATTACATCCTCACAGTGTTTACCTCCAAGTTCTCGAGCTTCACCAAGCGTCACTTAAGGTATTGACTTTTCAATTCATGATCAATTATTCAGCAGCTCATTTTCAGCCAAACTCCTCTTTTCTTCAGGGCCCGTTCTCCTCCAGCCACCAACTCAGGACAGCCTGTATGTGTAATGACGTGTTTACAATTCATGCTCTCCCAGACATTAAAGCAGCGCAGTACTCTCGGCGATGACGAAGCGTTACCTGGAATTCTCAGCTGAGGGATGGGCCCAACAAGGGTGCCACCCTGCTTTTTATCTCCACTACAAAGGATCCATGTGCAGACGGTGGCAGAGGGGTTCTGGTTCAAAGGCAGGGCTTTCGCTGGAACTTTCCAAGCCTCACTGAAGAGCAGCTCAGCAGCTGATGCACACAGCCAGCCCTGGTCAATCCCAGGCAGGCTGAGAGATGGGAAGAGTTTTAGCCTCAGTGGCATCAGATTGAATGTTGAATAAGAAAAAAGGAAAAGAAAAGTAAGAAAATAAGAAAGAAACCAGAGATCCTTTGTGAAGGGAGCCTCTGAGAAAGTGAGCAAGTGAGAAGCAGCACAGAATGCTGACCCTGAGCACTGGGATTTTAAGGTGTCATCTCATCCTGCTCAAGGGACTACCCTGAGCCCTGTCCCAGCCCTTCCTGGCTAATGATCCCGCAGCCCAGTACAGCCTCCTCTTCCTTCTTGATGTGCCTGCTCCGGCACTTGGGCTCCTCCCCTCCTCCACGTCAATCCTAGGCTTCCCGGGGCCCCAAGTTAGAGACCCTGTTCCCACTACAGCCTACGACCACCTGCATCAGACCTGACTGTCCCTTTAAGGAAAGCAGATGCCTTAAGGCGTAATTTACGGGACCAGTAATGGGAGAAGAGCAGTTAGAGGGTTCCACCATGAGAGTCACAGACAGGGAAGAGACTGTCCCTTGCTGTCAATGTGACTGCCATCTACAACTGCACTTTCTTCAATATCCGATCAGTTAAGCCCCAGCTTTAAGGTTTATTCCAATGACCTGCCTCATGGGATTGACACTGAGAAGTCCAGAATTGTGGGGGTATATGCTATGGGACAAGTGACAGGACTTCTTCGGATCCCATCAAAACTGAGATGGTGTATCTCACAAGGGATTCAAAACAAATGAGACAACGACAAAACGAAAACAAGGAAGGCAGCCGTGCTTTAGCCAGAGGGAAAAATGAAGTCAGTCGGCATGACGGCCGCTTTTGCTCTGCCAGTAAATCCCGTCTTTCTTCCCCTGTTCTTCTTTCACCGAACGCTGAAGGGATACAAAGCCTGAGGAGACAGGACACTGTCCCAGAGACACCTGCTGTTTCCTTCCCACCCACACTCTCTTCTTAGAGAAACCCTCTGCCCAGGCAGGGGCAGCACAAGGCATTTTGCTACCTATGATACTTCCTGCACCACCCTAAGCCCCACTCTGGCGAGGCTGACTGAACAGGACATGGGCACGTCCTGGCCAGAAGGTGGCCCAGTCGGAGTCTCTCTCCCAGGAAGGTGTGCTTGAGACATAAAAGACTGAATCTCTTAGCGATGGGGATTAAAGGAGGAGAGTGGTGCAGAGCAGGGAGGTGAGGCCACCGTTGTAGGGCAGCCGTGGTGGGCCGTGTGCAAGCAGATGAGTAAACAGAGAGGCCAGATGAACAGAGAAGAATGGAGGAGAAATGCCAAGGGACAGCAGAAAGAGAAAGTTGTAGAAAGAGAAAGACAGAGATAGAGACAGAGGGACAGAGAGAGGAAGAACATCTACAACTATATTTCATGAGATTCTCCTGATCTAGTTGAGCTTCCATGAAGGGGTGTCCTTGTCACCTGAAGATCCCTGATTTCCACAGACTTCAAATCCCTACCACCAAGTTGCTCACAAGCTTACCTTTAGTAAGTAATTCACCTGTAATTACCTTTAGTAAGTAATTCACCTGGCGATGCAAGGTAAAATAACTAACAATTAATGAGCAACTACTAAGTGCCAGAGTTATGGTAAGCTATGGATCAGAACACGCCAGTTCTAACCTAAACAGTCCAGTGAGATTGAC
>CAUYRT010041782.1:0-38872 GCA_963574885.1 Lepilemur ruficaudatus
CATCTGAGCAGTGTTCATTGTACGTGTTAGGTAAGTTGTTACCCCTCCCCTTCTCCCCTTCACTCCTTCTTGATTTTCAACGATTTTCATTTCTTTTTGTGCCAATGTGTGCCAATCAGTTAGTTTCAAATTATTAGAGAGTGCATGTGATGTTCGTTTTTCATTCTTGAGATACTACACTTAGGGTAATCATCTCCAGTGCCATCCAAATTGCTGCAAAAGACATTAATTCATTTCTGCTTATGGCTGAGTGGTACTCCATGGTATACATAGACTGCATTTTGTTCATCTATTCATGAATTGATGTGCACTTGGGTTAATTCCATATCTTTGCAATTGTGAATTGTGCTGCAATTAATTACATTCAAGTACAGGTGTCTTTGTGATAAATTGACTTCTTTTCCTTTGGGTAAATAACCAGTAGTGGGATTGTTGGCTCAAATGGTAGGTCTACTTTTAGTTCTTTGAGGAATCCCTATACTGTTTTCCATAGAGACTGTACGAATTTTCAGTCCCACCAACAGAAGTGTTCCTTTTTCTATATTCATGGCAGCATCTATTGTTTTTGGACTTTTTAATAAAAGCCATTCTAACAGGAGTAAGGCAATATCTCATTGTGGTTTTAATTTGCATTTCCCTTATGATTAGTGACATTGAGCATTTTTTGATGTTTATTGGCCATTTGTCTTTCTTCTTTTGAAAAACTGCTGTTCATGTCTCTTGCTCACTTTTTAATGGTGTGGGGTTTTTTGTTGTTGTTTTTTATCTTGCTGATTTGTTTGACTTCTTTGTAGAGTCTGGATAGTAGCTCTTTATTGGATGTATAGTTTGCAAATATTTTCTCTCATTCTGTAGATTGTTTGCTCTGTTGATTATTTCCTTAGCTGCGCAGAAGCTTTTTAATTTAATCAAGTCCCATTTTATTTATTTTTGTTGTTGCTATAATTACCTTTGAGGTCTCAGTCATAAATTTTTTACCTAGGCCAATATCTAGAAGACTTTTTTCTACAATTTCTTCTAGAATTTTTATGGTTTCATGCCTTTCATTTAATTCTTTTGTTCATCTTGAATTAATTTTGGTAAGTGGTGAGAGATAGTTGTCCTGTTTCATTCTTCTACACGTGCCTATCCAATTTTCCCTGCACTATTTATTGAATAGGGCTTCTTTCTTCCAGTGTATGTTGTTGTCTGCTTTGTCAAAGATCGCTTTGTTGTAGGTAGATGATGTTATATCTGGGTTCTCTGTCCTGTTTCATTGGTCTATGTCTCCAATTTTGTACAAATCACATGCTGTTTTGGTTACTATAGCCTTGTAGTATAGTTTGAAGTCTGATAATGTGATGCCTCCAGATTTGTTCGTTTTGCTTAAAGTTGCTTTGGCTATTCAGGCTCTTTTTTGGTTCCAAACAAAGCATATAATTATTTTTCCTAGATCTGTGAAATATGATATTCATATTTTGATGGGGATTGCATTGAATCTGTAAATCACTTATAGTATGGACATTTTCACAATGTTGATTCTACTGATCCATGAGCATGATATGTTTTTCCATTTGTTTGTGTCATCTGTGATTTCTTTCCTCAGTGTTTTGTAGTTCTCCTTGTAGAGATTTTTTACCTCATTGATTAAGTATATTCCTAGATATTTTATTTTGTTCATAGCTATTGTGAATGGTATTGAGTCTTTGATTTGACTCTCAGCTTGAGTGTTATTGGTTTATAGAAATGCTACTGATTTGTGTACATTGATTTTTTAACCTCAGACTTTGCTAAATTTGTTTATCAATTCCAGGAGTTTCTTGATGGAGTCTATGAAATTTTCTAGATATAAAATCATCTCATCAGCAAAAAGCAATAGTTCGGCCTTCTGTTTTCTGATTTGGATATTCTTTATTTCTTTCTCTTATCTGATTGCTCTGGCTAGGACAATCCAGTTCTATCTTGAATAGAATTGAGGACAGTGGGCACCCTTGTCTTATTCCAGTTATTAGGGGAAGTGCTTTCAACTTTCCCCTGTTTAGTATGGTGTTGGCTGTGGGTTTGTTTTATATGGCTTTTATAATTTTGATATATGTTACTTCTATGACTAGTTTGTTGAGGGTTTTTATCATGAAAGGTTCTAGATTTTGTTGAATGCTTGATCTGAATCTATTTAGATGATCATATGGTCTTTGTTTTTGCTTCTCTTTACGTGGTGAATCGCATTTATTGATTTATATAAGTTGAACCATCCTTCCATCCCTGGGTTGAAGCCCACTTGGTCATGGTGGATTATTTTTTTTGATATACTGTTGAATTAAGTTTGCTAGTATTTTATTGAGGATTTTTACATCTACATTCATGGGGGTATTGGTCTGCAGTTTTCTTTTTGTTGTTGCTGTTGTGTCCTTTCCTGGCGTTGGTATCAAGATGATACTGGCTTCATAGAATGAGTTGGGGAGGATTCCCTCCTTCTCGATGTCACGGAATAACTTCTGCAGTGTAGGTACCAGCTCTTCTTTGTAGGTCTGGTAGAATTGGGCTGTGAATTCATCTGGCCCAGGATTTTTTGGTTTTTGGGTTTTTTTGATTAAGAGATTTGTTATTGTGGCTTCAATCTCACTGCTCATTATTGATCTGTTCAGGAGTTCTATTTCTTCCAGATTAAGCCTTGGGAGGTTGTGTGTTTCCAGGAATTTGTCCATTTTCTCTCTGTTTTCTAGTTTATATATGTAGAGATTTTCATAGCATTCACAGGTGATATTTTATATTTCTGTGGTACCAGTTGTAATATCTCCTTTTTCATTTCTGATTCAATTTATTCAGGTCCTTTCTCTTCTATTCCTGGTTAATCTAGCAAGAAGTCTATCAATTTTGTTTGTCCTTTCAAAGAACCAAATTTTTGTTTTGTTGATACTTTGTATTTTTTGTTTTATTTTCCATTTCATTTAGTTCTGCTCTGACTTTAGTTATTTCCTTTCTTCTGCTAGCTTTGGGTTTGGTTTACTCTTCCTTTTCTGGTTCCTTGAAATGTGTCATTGGGTTGTTAATCTGTGATCTTTCTGTCTTTTTGATGTACACATTTAAAGTTATGGATTTTCCCCTTGAGATTGCTTTTGCTATCTATGAATCCCACAGAATTTGATAGCTTATGTCCCCTTTGTTGTTCAGTTCAAGGAATTTTTTCATTTCCATCTTAATTTCATTATCTGACCCAGTAATACTTCAGCTACAGGTTGTTTAATTTTTATGACTTTGTGTAGATTTGAATGTTTCCCTAGGAATTGATTTCTACTTTTATTCCACAGTGGTCTGAGAAGACGGATAGTATGATTTTGATTTTTTGTATTTGTTGAGACATATGTTGTGGCCTCAGAGTTGATTGATCTTGGAGAATGTTCCATGTGCTGATGAGAAGAATGTATATTCAGTAGTTTTGAGGCAGAATTTTCTGTAAATGTCTGTTAGGCACATTTGTTCTAAAATCCTATTTAAGTCCAGTGTTTATTTATTTTCTGCTTTGGTGATCTATTCAGCTCTGTCAGTGGGGTGTTGAAGTCCCCGGCAATTGCAATGCTGCTATTTATCTCTTTGCTTAGATCTAGTAAAGTTTGCTTTATGAATGTGGGAGCTTCTGTGTTAGGTTCATATATATATTTAAGGGTTGTTATTTCTTCTTGTTGAATGGCTCCCCTTACCATTATACAATGTTCATCCTTGTCTTTCTCTAACATTGTTGATTTAAAGTCAATTTTATCTGATATGAGAATGGCTACACCTGCTCTCTTTGGGTTTCCATTTGCATGGAATATTCACTTTGAGTCTGTATGAGTCCCTGTGGGTTAAATGTGTTTCCTGGAGACAGAAGATATTTGGGTTGTATTTTTTATCCATTCAGCTAGGCTATATCTCTTGAATGGGGCATTCAGACTGTTCGATGTTGAGTGATAGAGTTGATATATGGGATGTTGTTCCATTCATCATATTGGGTAGTACCTTATTGCTTCACTTTTATTCTTGTGCTGTTTTATATGAGCTGAGAGCTTTAGCTTTTGGCTTATCCTACATTGGTGGGTGTCTATTGTGCTTATCCATATGATATTAATAATACAGGTCTGAGTATTTCCTGCAGGGCGAGTCTGGTCATGCCAAATTCCCTCAGTGTTTACTTGTATGGAAAAGTCTTTATTTCTCACTCTTATATGAAACTTAGTTTTTCAGGATACAAAATTCTAGGATTGCAGTTGTTCTGTTTAAGAAGACTGAAGACAATGCTCCAATGCCTGCTGGCTTGTAAGGTCTCTGCTGAGAAGTCTGCAGTTAGCCTGATGGGTTTTCTTTGTAAGTTACTTGATGTTTTTGCCTCATGGCTCACAGGAGTTCCATCTTCGTGTTGGCTTTGACCAGTCTGATGACTGTATGTCTTGGTGATTGCCTCTTTGCGATGAATCTCTCATATGTTCATTGAGCTGCTTATATCTGAGTGTCCAAATCTCTAGCAAGACCAGGGAAGTTTTCCTAAACTGTTCTTTCAAATAGGTTTTCTAGCGCTTGTGCTTTTTCTTCTTCACACTCAGGGATGCATAGATTGTCATATTTGGCCATTTTATGTAATGCCATATTTCTCATATGCTTTATTCATTCCTCTTGATTCTTTGTTCTTTATTTTTGACTGACTGGGTTAATTCAAAAGAGTTGTCTTCAAGCTCTGAAATTCTTTCCTCTGCCTGGTCTAGTCTATTCGTAAAGCTTTCCACTGTGTTTTGTATTTCCTTAAATGAAGTTTTCATTTCCAGAAGTTCTATTTTTTTTTTTTTTTACTTATATATCTATTTCTTTAGTAAATTTTTCGTTCATTTATAGGATCTTGTTGCTGTTTGGATCAGCTGATGCCCATTCTGTTGTCTCCCCAGACCAGAGTCATCCTTCTGAACTGGTGTGCCTGGTTCCTGCGCATGAAGCGGCCTGGGGAAGACAAGGTCCGCCCAGCCTGTCAACACAAGCAGCGCCGCTGCAGCCTGGCAAGTGTGGAGATGAGCACTGTGGCGGCGCCGCCAGCCAGCAACGGGAACCTGCTGTACATTGGCTTCCGAGGCCTGGATGGCATGCACTGTGCCCCAACCCCTGATTCTGGGGTTGTGTGCGGCCGCATGGCCTGCTCCCCCACACATGATGAACACCTCCTGCATGGAGGGCATCCCCCTGAGGGCGATCCGGACCTGGCCAAGATCCTGGAGGAGGTCCGCTACATCGCTAACCGCTTCCGCTACCAGGATGAGAGCGAGGCGGTCTGCAGTGAGTGGAAGTTCGCGGCATGTGTGGTGGACCGCCTGTGCCTCATGGCCTTCTCCGTCTTCACCATCATCTGCACCATTGGCATCCTGATGTCCGCTCCAAACTTCGTTGAGGCTGTGTCCAAAGACTTCGCATAACTTCACCTGGTTCTGGACGTGCGAGAAACACATAGATAGGCAGAGTTTCTTTGGCTTGGTGAGAATTTGGGGTGCTAATCCCTCAGCAGCATTAAACTCGGTAATTCCAATATACCTTATAGCTGTCAATCATGTTGGTCATGGTTTCCTTGTTACTTTCGTTAGTAGGATCTCAGCACCTTTTGTTTAATGCTCTCAGGTGGGCTAATCGATACCCTTGGCACATCCTTATGGTTGGTCAGCAGGGCCACTGAGAGGTCGTTTTGCCCATTTGCCTGCTTCCTGGAGAGCCCTTCAGAGAAGTCCTGGTAGCTCCTGACTGCTAGGGGAAGCCTGTACAGTTGGTTTTGCATGCCTGCATGTCACTTGCCATGAAGGTCTACATGAAAATTCAGCCTATGCTTTTGCCTGTTTACAAACCTAGATTGAAACTAATAATAATAATAAACAAAACTCACTAAATCCATTCAAATAATTGACTGGTGAAAGGAAAACGAACAAAAAAGTAGAACTAAAAGTCTATCTGTTGGTTTTTCTGCAGTTCAACTTTTTTTCTCTCTCTGCCAAAGACAGTTGGTAGAGAGAAACAGTTTTATGCTGTTTCTACATTTAAAAAAAAGATAGAGGCACAGTTTGTCTTGTAAACTATGATTTTACCAGTCTGACTGATTTCTGCAAACCTTCACTGTTAAGAGTACCAGAGGAACACATGTTTGTGTTGACTTTGAACTAGGACCAGGCCCTCCCTAGTGCACAGGTGTGTCTCTTGTAGATCATAGATGACTCCAAGTTTCCTGGACACTGAGGAATTGAGTGAGTTTGTTCTATTCTTCAAAAACCTAAGGACAAATAGACTTCTTTTATAATTAACAGCCCAAAGGAATAGCTAATGCTAAGTTAAACCAGTTTTGTGTTTTCTAAAAAAATAATAGATTAGATGAGTCACATGTATTGGAGGTTAGTCATAGGAATTTGTACATTTATACAAATGCACAATTTAAACTGAAAGTATTCCTCAGCTTTTTCTCCATGTTTCAGGACCAAAGGGAAGGGCTGGGACCTCTTGTGTCCCCTGTGTGGCAGGCACTGGGGAGGGAATGGTGCAGCCGGTGGCTTCTCTGGATGCCAGGCTAGTAGCAGTCAACAGAAAGGAGTTGGAAGACAATCTCAGTCAGCAGCTCTGTTTCTAGCTTTTGGGGATCTGCCTCCCCCCAGCTTGTCCACCCCAGCTTCAGCCTGCTTGGCTCAGGGTCCGTGGGTGGATTTACTGGAGGGTGAGTGTTTTGAAAACAATGGAAACTTTAATTTTTAAACCTATGCGATGACACAATTCTCTCCTTAGATTATCTAGCTGACAGTATCACTTTGCCTCTTCTCATCAGAGAGTAATTCACCAAGAAAGACCTCTGCTGTTGCATTGTGTCATACGACAACTGCTTGGAGCTCAAAACTGCAGGTTTCTGAGCTCCTAGAGATCTTTAATTTGCCTTGATGTGGGCACATCATGAGGGAAGATTAGATTTTCAGAGTAAAAGAAATACGTAGATTTTCCCAGCTATCCAGTTCACTCATTTCTGGACAAAGCACACGAATGTGTTTGCACTGGAAGAAAATGGAGGCTTGTGTGTGTGTGTGTGTGTGTGCGTGCCTGCACAAGTACCTGTGTATGTGACAGAAGAGAGGAGACCTTGTTTACAACAAGAAGGTCGATAAATCAGGACATTCCAGCCTCAGGCCACTTGGAGCAGGGTCCTCTTCAGCGTTCACCCATTCTACATGGTGTGGATGAATGATGCACACAATTTTCGGTGTTTTTTTTTTTTCTATTAAAGTATCTTCAGAAACAAATACAAGTGTTTTGATACAAAAAGAGAAAGCTTCACTTCTTGTGGTTATCCAAAAATTAATACCTACCACATTTTTGTTTTAAAAAGAAAACCCTATTGGTTTTGTATTTTATATGGAAAACATGAAAAGCGAACAAAAGCAGTTCATAGTTTGACCACCCAAATAACTACTCGGTCATTTAAAAAAACGTAATAAAAAGGAATAGATGTGCATATAGTTAGAATTAAGTACCAAATGGTTTAAAAAACACCTCTCACAGCCTCCTGTACTCCCTGTTTCCTCTCCCCACAGGGGACAACTGATAAACTTCCAGAGGCCTTTCAAGAAAGGAAGGGAGGGAGCCAAAGAGGGAGAAGGGGGTGTGGAGAGAGACATCCCCTTTACAGCGCTCATGCTCTGCAAAGCACTCTGTACCTTGCTTTCTTCACGCAGTGTTTTGTCTTAGAGATCTTTCCATAATAACATTTAAAGATCTACCTCATTACTCTTAATAGCTGCTTAGTGTTCCATTGTCTTAGCAAACTATGATTTATTTGAATAGTCTTTTATTGGTGAACATAGGAATATTTCCAGTTTTTATTTTTATATGCAAATCTGTAGTTAGCATCCTTGTACATATATCTTGGCATACTTTTGTGACTGTATCTTGGTATAAATTCCAATTTGGAATTACTGGATTTAAGGTTATGTGCATTTAAAATTTTGATAGATATTGCCTGATTATCTTACAGAAACTAGTCAATGGATATAACTACCAAGAGTATGATAAAAGGGTCAGTTTCTCAGCTTTTTAGTACTGAGTATTTTCAAACAAATTTTTTTCCCAATATAATTGGTGAAAAATGATATTTAGGAATAGTATTCTGATTTTAGTTTATTTTATTAGCAAAGCGGAACATCTTCTCAAGTATTTCTAGGTAATTTCAATTTTTGTAAATTTATATCTTTTACCCAATTTTTAATTGGGCTATTTGGATTTTTCTTGATTTGCTTGTGCACTTTGGGACATTTTTGTCTTAGGTCTTAAAAGTATTTTTATTTATCATTTATCTTTTGATGTTATCTATTGATTTACTTATTTATTGGCATAGAGAAAGTTTAACTTTTTATGTTGAAAATTTATTCATATTTTTCTTTGTAGATCTTGGGGCTTGTTTCTAGTTTTAAAAGCCTTCCCCATTCTGAGATTATGAATAAACTTACTCATATTTTCTTCTAAAACTTTATGGTTTCATTTGTTTACCTTTATATCTTCTAACTCCCTGAAATTCATTTATTTCAGGAATTGGAGGTAAAGGTCCATTTTTTTCCCTTCAAATGGTGGTCAGTTCTGCCAACAAATATAAAACAATGCATTTATGTAATACAATTAGTCTTTTCCCTGCTTGTTCAAAATGCCACCTTATATGTAAACTAAGTTTCCTTAAGTGTTTGGTTCTATTCCTATTCTATGGATTGATCTGTGAATGCCTTTAATTTCTAAACTTTATTCACACTAATATCGGTATTTTCAAGTCCACACTCCTCTCCTTCCCTCTCTCTCTCTCATACATAATGTTTTGAAAATTGGGGTCATGATGAATTTATACATTAATTGAATCTTCCTATTCAAGAACACTGCAGTCTAGGCTTGTGTTCAAAGTCTAATTTTATGTCACTCAGTAGAGTTTTATGGTTTTGTTCAATCAGGTCCTACAAATTTCTTATTTATTTCCAGATGTTTTACCACGTGGCTACCATTTTCAATGGAATGATTTATTCCATTTTATTTTCCAACTGGGTGTACAGGAAAATAGCTGGTTTTTATATATAATGTTATAATCAACCACAGTAATTGTGATTTCTTATTGTTTCTAAGATTTTCTTTTGGCTCTTCCTTTCCGATATCTCCTTTACTTCTTCCACTTATCCAGTCACACCTGAGAACAGTGTTGAGAAGCAGTGGTTCCAGGGGCACACTTACGCTGTCCTTGACTCAAATGGGATGTTTTAATGTTTTGCCATTTAACTTGTGTGAAGACATGTATTTTCCTTGCCGTAATAAAGACCGTATCCATGTATTCTCAAATTTTTAAGACTGTCTGGGGAAAATGTAGGTGTTAGGTTTTTGTCAAAGCCTTCTCAGTATCTGTATGAATTGTCCAGTTTTTCTCTTTGCTCTAGTAGTATGTTTAATTATATTATAGACTCCATAAAACCAAATCGTTACATTCCGGAGGTGATCCCTACTTGGTCTCACGAGATTTGCTATCAATATCCATAATTGGGGTTACTTATTCTACAGCTTGCTTTCATGTGCTATTTCGTCCAGATTTGATTTAATTTTATGCTTATTTCAAAAAATAAAAAAATACAAAACAAAAACCTCTATATTCTATAACCATTTACTTGGTTTTACAATTTTAGAATTATTTTCTGCTTAAGTGTAAAGGAGCTACCTGGGCTGTCCGGGCCTGTTCTGGGAGGTTTCTGGACTGTTCCCACTATGCAGGTTAGGTCTTCAGCACTTCTGGTGTCAATTTTACCTGCATTTCTTTTAAATAAAATTATTTTCATCCATTTTTCTGCATAGTCACATAGTTTTGCAATATAGGTACTGCAGATTTTGAATTTCTTCTGTATTTGTGGTTATTTCTGTTTTTTTTTTTTTTTTTTGTCATTTCTCATTGTGTGCATTCTTCCTTCTGTGTTTATTGATTTAGTTTGCCATGGGTTTTGTTTTTTTATATGTTTAGACAGTGGACCCTTAGACTTACTCGTCTGTTGGAGGAACTGGCTGTGGGGTCCTGTGGGCCCCTGAGCTGGCCCAGACCTGCCTGGTGACAACAGGAGGCAGTGCAGGACAAGCCACAGCTGTTGGAGGTGCTGCTGTCCCCAGCCTGGCTCCAGAGGCCTGGGGCATGGCTCAGCCCTTCCCTTAGGCACTGGGAGCCTGTGGGGCAAACGGGGCAAGACAGCACAGGTGGGTCAGATGTAGCTAGGCATCTCTCTCACCAGGACCACAGTTAGAGAAAAGTCCTACAGAAGCTTTAACCAGAGCCCTCTGGAGGTGCAGGCCTCAGGAAGTGACCCTTTCCCACATAATAACTTCCTCTCATTCCCTTGCTCTTTGTGGTACAAACCCTTCCCAGTCTGACCTCACCACTTACGGCTCCTTTTCTAATTACTGTTTACTGCATTTGCATATGGGTTTGACGTTTCAGTGCCATAATTTGTCTTCAGTTGAGGAAGGGGTCCCAAAGTCATGGCCCCCAGAGATGCTGCCTACAGATTCAGACTTTATGGAACCCTTTGTGTCTTCAGCACACCCATTTTGGGAACCACAGGAATGCTAAGCCTACTATGGTTCTGCCTAGTTCTTCAACTTTTCTTGTCTGTCTCTCCATCAGCTCATGTAAAATTTTACACTCTTTCCTAAATTTAATTATTTTCTGCTAACAGCTTTGTTGCCATTCCCTCCACTGCTGTGTTAGAGTTCTGTGAGTTCACCTTCCAAGTATTTCACATCAACAAATTTTACCATTACATTTTGTAATTCTTAAATTTTTGCTTTTGTTTTTAATATTTCTGTCCTCTTGTATTTTTATTAAAAAGTATCATATATTTTTAATTGTGATGAATATGCACAGCTTAAAATTTACTGTTTTAATCATTTTTAAAGTGTCCAGTGGCATTAGGTGCATTCACACTGTTGGGCAACCATTGCCACTGTCTACCTCCAGAACTTTTTCATCTTTCCAAACTGAAACTTTGCAGCCACTAAACACTAACTCCCCATTTCCCTCTTCCCTCAGTGCCTGGCACCCGCATTCTACTTTCTGTCTACAAATTTAACTTCTCTGGGTACCTCATGAATGGAGTCGTACACTTATTTCTCATAGCACCATGTCCTCAAGGTTCATCCACGTTGTAGCTTCTCTTCTAGTTGGTTGTTTTGCTCACTTATTCAGCAGATACCAAATTCATGTATTTTCATTCTTTATTTACTCAGATAAGTACTTTTGGCTCTGAATTTTATTTTGATCAAAGCATTAATATCAGTCCATATGTTTTGATATGTATTGTTTTTATTATCTTTATGTTCTAGATATTCTGTAAGTTCAATTTTGAATTTTGATACCTC
The DNA here is from genome assembly GCA_963574885.1 of Lepilemur ruficaudatus. NCBI lineage: Eukaryota > Metazoa > Chordata > Mammalia > Primates > Lepilemuridae > Lepilemur > Lepilemur ruficaudatus. The sequence goes on from CAUYRT010041782.1 coordinate 11,383, forward strand.
CTTTGAGCTGAATTCTTTTGTTTTAAGGCTAGTCAAGTGAAACAGTGGCAGTGAAGAAGGAACAAAGAAACCTATAACTGGTTGTGGTCAATTAGTTGTAAACACTACTGTAGTCTGATCAGCCTGAACTGAGCTTTTTTGAGTGTTTCAAATTTTCACATTTTTTAACTTAAAAATTTCTAGTTTTATCAATGTCTTCTGTACTAATATTTACAATTTATTGAGGTATTTTGAAGGTTTTTAAGATGTGGTCAGTGTGTATAAATGGGTCCTTCTCCAAAGTATGACCTTGACCCACCTCTGGGAGGACTGTCCTCAATGTGTTTATCACCTGGCCTGTCAGAGCCTGGTGGGATTGGGGGGAGGGGCATGGGGACATTCCTGTTAACAGCTTTTCTCTGTAATTGTCCTTTCATTTACTATATGACATTTGAGGATTAATATCAGATTTTGATTCTATTGTAAATACCTTGAATTCACATTTTGTTTGCCTTTAAAATCAGCCCCACAGATTTCTTTTCGGAGCAGATGACTCCCTTGCATGTTCTTATACTCACACAGCACTTCTGGTCTCCACAAGTGTGGGGTTTTGTCCCACACCACGCCAGCTGGGTGTTCTATGGTTCAGTTCAGTTCTGACGCTAACTAGAGTTAGCACCGACCCCACAGGAGACTGCCCCCACTTAAGATGCCAGTCACTAGTAGCCCCCAAAACCCACCCTCTGTCCAATTGGGCTACAAATTGGAGGTTCCCACAACCCCCTCCTTGAGTTCAGTTATTTGATAAAACAGGGCACAGAACTCGGCAGCACCTTACTTACATTAACCCATTTATTGTAAAGGATACAACTCTGGAGCAGCCAATGAAAGAGAAGCACTGAGAAAGGTATTGTGGAGAGTATGGAGCTTCTGCAACCTCTCCAGTTGTGCCACCCTGGTCACCAGCCTGGGAGCTCTCTGAACCTGTACTAGGAGTTTTTGTGAAAGCCTCATCACATAGGCATGATTGATCATTGACTCAATCTCCAGCTCCTCTTCCCTCCCCAGAGGATGGGGTATGGGTGGAAGCTCCACACATCTCATCATGGTTTGGTCTTTCTGGTGACCCTGTTAGGTAGATAGTGAGGGATTCCGGGTCTTCTAGGGATGAAAGTACGTGTTGTTGACCCTATCTTGGTCCTGCCCAACACTAATTCTCCATACCTGGGTAAGGAGGGAATACCCTAAAAATCTGCCAATCAGAACTTGGCGTGCCAGCTGCAAAAGAATGCAGAAGACTGTCTAGCCCATGGGCCAAGCCACATGGGTACCATGAAGTCCAGAAGGTGACCTAGAACCCACATGCGTAGTTAAGGCTTGGGTCATGTGAATCCAACTGTCCAATCAAAGTGGTTCCATGGTGACCTCTGAACCACAAGGGAAGTTCCTATACAGACACTCTAAAATAAGATGCAGACCATAGCCAGTCTCTCTCTTTGCCCTTCCTTTTGCTTGCCCAGCTGTGGCAGTGGGTCCAGTCTTCATCTATGGCGTATGTACCATGCTCTGTAAACCTGTATCTTGCTCTTGCCATATAATCCTACCTTTCTCTCCTCAATAAATCTCATTTTTGTGCTTGCCTGACTTTGGTGTGTCTGGTCATTCTTCGTCCATGAGCGGGCCAACTACCAACAGTTTCAGACTAAAACCTGACAACCCCCTCCAGGACCTTACCAAGGCTCCCCTGATTAGAACAAAAGATACTCCTATCTCCCAGGAGATTCCAAGGGATTAGGAACTCTGCCAGGAACCCAGTCAAAGACCAAATATTAGAACAGAAGATACTCCTTGAACCCATCACTTGGGAAATTACAAGGATCTTAGGAGTTCTGTGTTCAAAACTGGGGATAGACACCAATATGTATATTTCTTATTTTAAACTCATACTTTCATTTGTAACTTTTTTGAGGTACTTTGTTTTAGATTTATCCTGGATATGCATTTATATTTTTAATATGTATAATGGATATATTGGGTTTAATATTTTTTTAATTTGTGTAATTAACATTTCTTTTGCATCCTGTTTTGAGGTTTCTTTTTTCCCCTGCTTTTGATGTATGTGTATTCCTTTTGTTAAAATGAAAGCTTTATTGCTTTTGTGTGTTTGATTACCTGTATAGTTTTATATAATATAACTGAATGTGTATTTCATGATTTATCAACCTGACAGTTTCTATTAATTCGCTCCTCACCTCAAACCCCAATACATTATTAGTTATCTTTTAGTTTTTAGTCTTCAGATTCCTTATATAACTTTCTGTGATCTGCTTTAATATTTATCAATTCAGAACAGTATCTGTTGACCACCATTGAAAATAAATTGAAAGATGTCGAATAGGATGTGCAAAATAATTCATTTTGTATGTCATCTTCCCTTTTCCCCAATTTTTGTAGTGTAATTATCTTTGTTATATTTACAAATTCGTGAGTTATAACATTTACCTTCTGAAAATTCATTTCCTGCCATCATATACATGGTGTATTTATATATGCAAAATGAGTTTTCTTTTTTTTTCTTGTTCTGGTTTGAATGTGTAACGATCTGCCTTATTCCCCGTGAAGATCTGTAACTTTTCCTCTATGTTCATAACTTTGTTTATTTGGCATTGTCTATTCTGTTTCCTGCCGTTCAGTGTTTTTTTTTTTCCCTAACCTGTTCTGAAATGGGTTTTTGGTCCCCAATTTGTTTCCAAAGCTCTGCAATTTACCTTTCATTTTGTTTTTCTCTTTTAGCTCTTGTTTTATTGAAATCAATTTCTCATTAACTTCCTATACAACATTCTGAAGAATTTGCCTCTGTGTCCTCAGTTGTATTAGCGTTTCGTTGCAAAATGAAGTCTTTGTCTTCACATGCTGTGTCCCTGTCCTCTATTTCTTTTCTGTTCCCCGTAGTGTATTTGCATGCATGTCTTGCTATTTATTTTCCTCTTGCTTTTGCTTAATTTGGGGAGCTCTGGAGGGACCTTTTATCTCCTCTGAAAGTGGCCTCTGATCCTCTACCTGAAATCTCTAATTATTCTCCCCTTGAAGCTTCAGTTGAAAGCTCCTTTTTCTTTCTGTTCCTGTGGCCCGAGGTTCTGAGAGGAAGGCCAGCCCCTGGGTGGAGGACCTGGGCTTCCTCTCTGCTGTGTCGCTGCTGTTGTCTTAACTGCTACATAACATTAGATATTGCTCTGGGGGAGGTCTGCGTCATCATTTATTGCTCTAACTCAGCATGAAATCCTGAGGCCTTTCATGGGGACAGCTGGCCATTCAGCTGTCTCATTTCAGCCTTGTCTCCACAGCAATATTTTCCAACCTTAAATCCACCTCCATTCAAGACAGAGAAAAGACAAAATAATACCCATGGATTCAGTTGGAGAGCTGGTAGCTGGTAGCCGGTGGGCCAGTGGAAGCACGACCTCTTGCGGTGGTTGTGCCTCCCAGGCAGGTGCAGTCACAGAGCTCCTGAGGCTTTCCTGTGTCTGCTGTGATCCTTGAGGGTCATGGGGGCTTGTGCACTCATGGGCTTTCTTGAATTTTTCCCTCCAGGTTACACCTTGCCTTCTCAATCAACCTCACTCCAACTTTTAGCAATGTGGGGTGGGGAGAAGGAATCAGGTATTTTGGTTGGAGTCATATATAGCGTAGGGTGGGGTCACACTGACCCCGGGTCTGACATGGCCCTCTTCTCTCTCTTTTCCTGGCTGTGGCATTTTGTGGCGTGAGGCTCTACCACCAGGTTGCTGCTGTTAGGTTTGTTCCAGGTGGGAACCCAAAAAGTAGGTATAGGACAGAATGTGGTTAATCAAAAATTTAGGCTTGTAAAACAATAGCCGCAGGAGTCTGGAGAGAGCTTGGACTTTTTAAATCTGCAGACAGCTGCAGCCAGCGTTCCTTTCCCTACTCTCCACCATAGGGACAAAGTTTATCCCTCCCTATCTCTCCTGATAAGGACGATGCTGGAGCTGAAGGATGCATGTGACTGGGGCAGGGGTCCTAGTTGCTGATTGTTTGAAAAAGAATTAATTATAAGCGGCTGCTCTGGCCCACTTACTTACTCCCCCTGGAGAAACCCTCTATAAAACTCCAGGCTTTCCCCTCCCTCGGTGTGGACACTCTTTGGCCTCCACCCATCTGTACCCAGATGCTCAAAATGAACAGCGTTTTGCTACACTTGAGGCTTCGTGTCTGTTTCTTGGCTCTGGACTTAACAGCTGCTGCTGTTTAAAATTGTTGCTGGTTGGGGTGACAACTTCTCTGACCCCTTTCCTCCACTCATAAGGCCTCTGTAAGGCCCTGACCATATATTTGGAAAAATGAGGAACAATGGAGAGTGTCATAACTAAACACTAAGGCTAGTGGTGAATTATATTCTCAGTAATGTTAGAGTATCATGGCAGAGGTTTTAAACTTTATGGTGAAGGTGTTGATTTTTATGTTGAAGGACCTTATTTTTCCAACTATATTGTTTTTCTCTCTGTGGGAAATGACAATGGCCAAGAATTTGCCATTTCTTATAGTATCTTTGTATTAATAGCATAGTCGTTTTTCAAAACATATTCCTCTGAAATATTATTTAAGATAAGGATAGTCTTGTGGGAATAAATACTTCAAGGTTAAAAGAGGTATTATTTTGTTATCTTGTACATTTTGGTAATTACCATACAGTAGTGTATGGTACACTAGATACAACAAGATATTAGAGAAAGAGAGAGAGAGGGCACGTTCACATAACTTTTATTACCATATATTGTTATGATTGTTCTATTTTATTATTAGCTATTGTTAACCTCTTATTGTGCCTAATTTATACATTAAACTTTATCATAGGTATAGGGAAAAGCTTAGTATATATAGGGTTTGGTGGTATCAGGCATTCACTGGGGTCTTGGAACATATCCCTGGGGATAAGAGGGCGTAACTATACAATATAAACTGCTGTTATTTTTTCCAAACATATTAATGGTCAAAAACATACCACCCACTTGGAAGTACAGTTTGCTCTAGTCCTGTCCATCTGTCAGCTTGCCTCCTGTACTCTGGTCAACCCTGGCTTTCTTGTTTCTGTGTGACAGTATGAAACTCCCTCCAGCATCCTCCTTTTCCAAGTCCCCCCTGTTACCTGTAGAGGAAAGTGTGCTTATGTACTTGAGAAAGCAGTGCCTCAAATTCTTTGTGGAGAAAAGGAAGTTCACCATTTTCAATTAGATCCAGAATTTCCAAGATATACAGAAGCTCAGAGCTCATCTATGCCATCAGATTCCAAACTTAAAAAAAAAAAGTTTCTTTAAACAGAAGAGATAAGAGTATTTGTTCTGGAATCAGGGTCTGGGGGTCTTGGAGGTTTGGCCCTAAAGTCAAGTTATGAGGGAGTCATTTTGAAAATGATCTTGGTAAGTACTGGGCCAGCAGCCAATGAGATTTGGGCTCAGGAAACAGTGGACTGGCCAGGGGGCATGGTGTCAGGGGGTAGGGGTTGGGGGCTATTCCACTTCCATGTGTCTGTGCCTGGGGGAGAGGGGGGACCTGCTGTTGGGAAGGAGCAGCAGTGGTGGTGGCCAGCCGTAGGTGTGTGCTTCCAGGAGGTTTCCTAAGCTCTCCCAAGAGTCTTCCAGACTCCTAGAAATAAATGGACAGAGGGGATCTAAAGCCAACTGGCTGAAGCTAACCCACAGCTTAAATCCAGATTTCATGTCAACATGAGCCCATTAAAAACATAGCCTGAGATTTAATATGTTCACCTGAAACATGTTGGGTCCTGTTATAGGCTGAATTAAGTCCCCTCAAATTCATATGTTGAAGTCCTAACTCCCAGAACCTTAGACTGTGACCTTATTTGGAGATAGGGCCTTTAAAGAGGTAATTAAGGTAAAATGAAGTCATCATGGTGACCTAATCCAATCTGACTGGTGTCCTTATAAGATTCAGAGATTAGGACATGAACAGATGCAAAGGGAAGACCATGTGAGGGAAGATGGAGGATGCCATCACCTACAAGCCAAGGACAGAAGTCTCAGAAGAAACCAACCTGCCGACACCTTGATCTCAGACTTCTGGCTTCCAGAAGTGTGCTACAATAAACTGTTGTTTATGACAACCCAGCTGTGGTTACGGCAGCCCTAGCTGGCTAACATGGGCATCTGCCCTGTGCCAGCATCGGGGGGATAGAGTCATGTGAAAGCATCCCTTAGTTGAAATGAGCTCTTTCTTAGAAAATTAGATAGAGAAATAGACAAGGGCCACATAGTGGGAGATCCCAGCCTTGGGCAATCATGGAAAACTTCCTAGAGATGATGGTGCCTTGGCTAACATCAGAGCAAGAGATTGATGCCAACACTAGTCATTTGCTCAGCCTCACACAAATAGTTGTGTGTGAACCGGGACTACAAACTCAATGCCCTGATACTGCTTTCATTTACCCCAAACGTATTTGTCCTTACTTCCTTGGAAATGACAGGGCATGGAGAATGGTGTCCCATCTTTCATTGTCTGGCATGGAAGGGGGCTGTAGAGACCCTCTGGATGGCTTCTCCAGTCTAGTTTTAGCTTCATCCAAAGTGTCAGTTTTGACACTGGTACGTGCTGTCTTCGGTAGCTGTCAATGAAAATTTTTGGCCATACTGCTTTGAAAGGTTAACTCTTTAACACCATGATCCTTAGGGCACTGGTGGTCCTTAAAACTGCTTTTACTTGGGGCATGGGCAGGAGGTTGGCTGAGAATAATGCACCGATAGCCATGAAGTCAGCTTCCTGTGGAATATTGTAGGGCTGTGTTAAGGCACCACAGAAAGAATAAGCTTGCTGGGCTCTGATTAAGAAAACCTCTCTAAGGCACTATGGCCTGCAGTTCTGTTCCCTCTGCACCCTCTGTAGTGTCTCTAGTGTAGTGATTAAAAACGGCTGCCCCAGGTGAGCTGATCTCACCCCAAAACCCAATTCTGTCCTGCATCAAGTGACCTCTAGCATGCTACTCATCTTATCCAAACCTCAGTTTCCCCACTGTTAAGAGGGAATGACTAATAGTAGTGCCTGCTGAGGCAGAGTCTAGAGTACAGCCGGAACACAAGAAGCACTCAGAAAATGTCAGCTAAGTTCATTTTCGCAGGGTCAAACCTTACCCCTCCCACGCAGAGCATGCTATCTCTTGTCTTTAAAGGCTTTATAACAAACAGGCATCCCTTTGAAGTTTAACAACCTCCTGCTGCCACCATGATGATGACATCCAGTGACACATTCTCTGGTGAGGAAAATGTCTAAAGAGACATTGTCAGTTGTCTCTTCCTCAGTGATGTTTCCAGGACCCAAATACTGAAAAGCACATGTCACAAATATGAATACAAGGGCTGCTAGACATGGTGGCTTGCACCTGCAATCCCAGCCACCTGGGAGGCTGAGGTGGGAGAATAGCTTGAGCCCAGGAGTTGGACACCAGCCTGGGCAACAGAGTTAGACCTTGTCTCTAAAAAAAAAAAAAAATTAGACAGGCACAGTGGCACAGTGCCAGGGGCTGATAGTCCCAACTACTTGGGAGGCTGAGGTGCAAGGCTCTCTTGAGCCCAGGAGTTCAAGGCTGCAGTGAGCTATGACCAGGGCACTGAACTCCAGCCTGGGCAACCTATTTCTGGAAAAAAAAAAAAACAAACAAAACAGAAACAAGGGTTTTGGCAATAAGTCTGGGGTCATTAGGGAGGGGGCACATTTCACATGAAAAGCAGCAGAGACCATTCCCGGAATGAACATTTGTTGGAAGCTTACAACACAAGATGGGAAGGGGGAGATACATGCCCACGGGGAGCTGGGAGTCTGCTGGGCAGGTGAAGTGGTGATGGAACATCCACGTGAGTGGGGGTTGGAGGGCTGAGTGTGAGGAGATGGTGGCCCGGGACAGGGGCTCAGAGGAGAGGAGTCAGCAGTCCCAGGAGGCAGCCCATGCTGTGCACCGTCATGCACCATGCACCATGAGCATGAGTCGGAGCTGCCCTGCCGGGAGGACCAGAATGGGCAAGAGTGTGGGGCCAGCGTGGCATAGAAGCCCGGGTGGAGGTAACACTGCCAGGTTGGAGGAAGGCTTGGGATTCCCTAATGTTTTTCCTAAAATCCACAGGGAGATATTGGGGGTTCTAAGCAGGGCAGTGGTATCATTCAATTTGTCTTTAGATTTTTGAAAAAGAGGGAGATATATAGCATATCCCCTCCCACTTCTACCCTAGAAGGCGTTTGCTGAGTGCCATGCTTGGAAGCTGATCAAGTCTGAACGCAGGAGCTGGACCTCTCCCATTCCTAAGGTGAGGTATAGGATGGGGTTTGTAGCCGGATACGGGCTGGGAGATGGCAGCCAGCAAGACTTGGATTATGGATGAATAACCTCTGATCAAAGCCCGGAACAAAAGGACCTGGGAGGAGAAAAATGTCAAAAGAGGATTTTGAGGCATTTTCCAGGACAATAAGATATAAACCTTCTTCTCCATCTCTGCAAATGAGTATTTTCTAAACCTGCATATCCCCCTCTGTCAGTCGGTGCAGACGGGAGGCAGAAACCACAGGAGTGATGTGAACATAGTTTAGCCTAACGCTGCCTCCTTGCATATTTTAAGTTCTGGCCAAAACGTTTCTCTGTCCTCACTGAGCACCCACCTGGATGTGTAAAGAGGCTGTAACCTACTCGGTCCAATCACCACGTTTCAGCCAATCAAAGGGGGCCACTGTTCAAACCCTGTTCACAGAAGGCGAATGCTGAGCTGCAGCCAATCTGCAGCCAATCTGCCGTGTCCGCACCTCGCTTTCGTTTCCATCCCTCACTTTCCTTTTTCTGTCCTCAAATCCTCTCTGACCACGCGGCAGCACAGTCTCTCCAGACCTATTAGGGTTGGGGGTGGAGGGGACATTCTCAAATTGTTCTTGGCTCAATTAAACTCTGTTAAATTTAATTGTCTGAAGTTTTTCTTTTAACAATAGACATGGGCCTACGCAGAGCTGGTAAAATAGGCAGAAGGCGGCGGCCCTAACGGGAGAAAGAGAGCACGAACCACTAGTGTGGCCAGAGGCAGCCCCGCAGAAAGCAGCTGCCAGCCCCGAAGCTGAGAGGAAAAGGCCAAGATTTTCCAGTGTTTCATTAATTTCAAGAGAATCCTTAATTCCTGAAGCATTTTTAATGGCACCTTCTTTAAAGTCCCTTTCGGATAATTTCAACATCTGATTTGTCCTGGTGTTGGTGGCAGCTGACCTTTCTCATTCCGGTTGTGCTTTTCCTGACTCTCGGTATGACGGCGGATTTTCAATTGTACGATGGACATTCTCCTGTGTTAGGAGACGCAGGGTCCTGTTTGATCTTTCACTTTAGAAAGCAGTCCTCTGTTTAGGTTTGGCAGGTGGGTCCTGGCCTATTTTGCAGGCTGTGGTTGCACAGGCTGTCTCATTGCCAGAGTCTCCGCTGTGTTGTTGTCTCCTGCTTGGTTTATCCCTGTCCCTGAGCCTCCCAGGATCCCTGCTGATGCCACCTGAGGGGCAGAAGGATCTTTCCCAGGCTGGGCCCTGAGTGTCTCTCAGTGGGCCCCAGAAGCTCAGACCATCTGACAAAGAGGCTTCCCAGGTGGGTCCTCCTTCAGAGGCCCCCACTCACCAGGTGTTTCTGGGCAGAGAGCAGGGGAGCACCTCCCATGCCACTTATGCCACGGGGCTTCACTCATCCCCCTTCTGGGTGGTGTCAGGCTGGCCTGGTATTGTCAGAGGTGTCCACTCCATCACAGGGGGAACAAACCAGCCGCACGTGGATACTGGGCTGTAGCCACCTTCTGTTGGGTCCAGGGACATAAAACGCCCTGCTGCTGGGCTGTCCTTCCCTTCTTGGGGCCTCAAACCAGCCCTCCTTCCTCTGAAAGCCTTTTAGAATTCTCTGGTTGCCTCTTTTGTTATTCCAGGTCTCTGGTTGTGCTTTCGGCAGCAGGGAGAGGTCTACCCACCTCTCGTTCATACTAGCAGTGAGAGGGGGCATTTGTGTCTTTGTCACCTACTGTCCTTGAGATGGGAGGATGCATTGCTGGGGGATAGTGGGCTGTCTAGCAATGTGCCACGGAATAAAGCAAGAGTTAACAGTGCTGGGTGGATACAGGTGGGCCTGTGGGCAGAGGGGCTGTCCAGCTGTCCTGCTGAGGGAACTGCCCAGGGGGAGGCATGTTCTGGGGAAGGGAGGTGTCTGGATACTGATGGGGACAGAGGCAACTGGCTTCCTGTGGTCTGTCAGGACTTGGTTCAGTGGCTGGGCACACCATCACACATGTATGTATTGCAAGATTTGATTGCCTTTAGCCCAAAACCCTTTTATTACTTTTCCTTTTTGCATCCCATAATTTGAAATATTGTCTTTCCCAAATTAATTCTTTTCCAGTATTTCTAAAGAAAGAAATGTGATGAGACATTCTTAAAATAATAATTATACAGTAAGCAAGAATACCCAGTGCTAAATGTAGCCATAGTTTTCACCGGTTATTATTGCTTTGTTACGAGGAAGAGAAAAGCAGCCCCTGACAGGCGGGAGCTGGCCCGGCGTTCACTGCTGGGCCTTGATCTCTCCTGATGGACATAAAGTTTCACAGAGCATCAGCACCAGCAAGACCATTTGGTGACTGTGATCGATCAACACAAGAACAAGACCACTATGTCATCATCTCTGAACAGCAACAAATAGAACCATGTCCCCCCTCCCAGCTTGTGAGTAGGTGCTGCTTCTTCATAATTAAAAGCCTGCTGCCTGGCTCTAGTCTGCCTTCCTTCAGAGATGATTAATTAAGATACCCAAGCATGGCATCCCCTCTTCCAAACAACGTCAAATTCAGAGCGAAGCCCTGATCCCTTGAACCACCCCCCGCAAATCACCCAACACAAGCTCACGTTCTGTGATGGGTCCCTTCTGAAACCCTCTTCCTGGGATACCCCATGGTTCCCCCCACTGTGTCTCTGTGTGGTCTCTGTCCCTCCAACAAATAATAAACCCAACTTGTTCAATCACAGGCATGTGCCTGGGGATCTGTGGCTGGAGGATGTTTCCACTTACATTCAGATAAAATTTATGAGTGAATTTCCATGAGGCTTTTTGAAATATATAAAATAGCCTCCATATGCCACCCCCCCTCCCTACCCCTCCCCCGGCTACCAATTTCTTGCTAGTACAGCTTCGAGCTGAAGCCTAGGAGTTAAAGCTTATGATTCTGGAACACTCAGGATTTTGACTTCTACACTAAGAGCATCCTAGCACTGTGTGTGTGTATGTGTGTGTGTGTGTGTGTGTGTGTATGTGTGGAGTGTCTCACTAACACTAGCAGTAACTTCATGAAAGTGGAAATCATGTTTTCTTCATTCATCAATCTGATGATTCTACTAGAGGCTGATGAGAACTACCCAGGCTTTTAAACTCTTTGCCAGCTTTCCTGCTGTTTGTCCCTGAGACACACACTCTACTGATTTTCAATTACTGTTTATCTACATTCCAAGAGCATTTTTTGGAAAACAAAGAAAGACATTATAATGGATGTTCACCACCAGTCTTTAGAATTGCTCAAAAATTGTTAATGTCACACACGTTAGGATAAAGAAACAATAAATGAATGAAATTGACTTTAAATTTTAGCAAAATGGCCTTCAGAGGAGATTCAAAGCCAAGGCTATCTCAAGTCATGCAGAGAGTTTGACCAGTACCCCTGAATAGCCCACTTGTTGTCCTGTCTAGAAATGATACTGGAGGCAGGGAAGCTTCTGGAAGACACCGTCAGATCTGCACAGCCATTAATCTCATCCTTCCCAAGAGTACGAGAGGAGACACATCATCTGAACACGTGTAAGTCATACCAGTACATGGCTCTGCCTTCCTGGATTGTACGGTGTGGGCCTGTCCTCTAAATAATCACCCACTTCACATGTTGATACATCTACAAAAAGCCTTTAAATGTGTACTTTTGATATGACACAGCAGTGATGGGATTCTGGAAACCATCTCCTCCAGTTTTGCTGGCAGGGAGTGGGGGAAGGCGGGGCTACAGCTGGGAGGAATAGCACGTATGTACCAGTTCCAACAAAAATAAAGTTGTTTGTCTGAAATTCACACTTAACTGGGTATCCAGTTTCTACTGCCCACCCTAAGGGAAGGTAGGTGGGAAGGCCACCAATGAATGTTACCAAAGCCCAGATAGGGGGAAGTGGTGTTCTACATTAAGGAAGCTTGGTCTGTAATAGGACCAGATGTGCGATTCCTGAGCGCTCGGCAAATGGCCCGGGGGCTTTGTGTGTCTCTCTTGGGAAATGCTAAAGTCAAGGATGGCTAAAAGAAAACCTGGGAGCAGTGTATGTAGTGGAAGATCCTCTGCTGATGGGTGCTAGAGAGTCACTGGTTCCTTAGCAAGGTCTAGTTACAGGCGAGAGCCTCTAAAGGTCAGGAGTCCAGGCTGGTCAGTTGAGTCAAGCACCCTGTCCAGGAAAAGGGGCTGTCTCTGATGCTCGTGGTGTCCTGGGAGAAAGGAAATGAAAAGGCACGTGTCCTGCTCCTCTGCTCAGCCCTTGGATCTTCCAGAGGGCTCTCCCAGAAGCCCAAGACAATTGCAGGCCTGTAGCACCCACCGTGAATAAGGGAAGACAGGACATTGATGGAGGGAACTGCCTCCTCCTACTTTCCCTGACCCGGCCCCAGTCTCGCTCGGGGCTGGCCCTGCCACCCTTTGATCAGAGCTTGCCAAGTCCAGCAGGAATGTTCTGGCATGGATGATAAATTATACAGTCGTGCTATCGACAGCCTGGGGCCTCTGTGTGTCGAACTGGTTGCGTCAGCTTTGTTTTTACCATGGAAGCAGCCTTTACGACAGGCTGGCAATGATTCCTGCAGACAGAGCAAGGGCAAGAGGACAAATGTGGCAAAAAGGGAACAAATAAGTTTGGGACAGCCAGTGGAGAGAATTGTAGGGATGGGGAGAAAATCCCCTATCCTTCCCTCCAGGGGTCTCCTCAGGGGTCTCCAGGAGGCTCCAGGCCCTGGGGGAGGCGGGCAGGGCCACCGGAGCCACCCTGAGAAACTCACATGCTGAAAGGATTCCCAGAGGCCAATTCTGCAGATACTGAGACCAGCTTTGGGGAAAACTGTGCCAGCCTGAGTCTACCCGATGTCTGAGGTGTATTGAAGGATTGGGCCTTCCTCCCTGAGATGCTTCAGGTGGTACAAAGGTAATGGAGCAGCCGGTACCTTCAGGTTGTCAGGCTGACCTGGAACTGTGCCAAGCCACGCACGTAGTGAGTGCCCTGTAAATGCTGGTGGAGCAAATATTAATATATATGGGTTCAAACTACTGGTAAAGTTTCAGATACTGTCCTCTCTGAGTTATTAAAACATTATCTTAGTTTTCTATGGCTGCTGTAACAATTCCCATGCTCTTTGTGGCTTAAAATAATATAAAATTTCTTCCCTTATAGTTCTGGCAGTTGGAAGTCTGAAATGAGTCTGATGGAAACAAAACCAAGTCATTGGCAGGGCTGGCTCCTTCCAGAGGCTCTAAGGGAGAATCTGTCTCATTGCCTTTTCCAGCTCCTGAAGCCACCTGCATTCCTGGGCTCGTGGCCCCTTCCTTGGATTAAGTCGGCTTTTCTCCCTATTTGTGACATCACGTTGCCCTTTCCCTTCTGTGGTCAGCCCCCTGTGCCTAGCTCTTACAAGGACATTGATGATTACACTTAGAGTCTACCTGGATAATCCAGGATAATCTCCTTAACTCAATGTCCTTAATACATCTTCAGAACTCCTTTTGCCCTGCAAGGTAACGTAGTCACAAGTTCCAGGGATCAAGATGTGGACATTTTAGGGGACACTGCCCTTTTCTCAGATTGAACTGGTGGCCTTGTCCATCCCTTTTCCCAGGCAGGGAGCGGGCTTCAGGGCTCTTCACATTGCCATCTGCAGAGAGCCTCTCTCACACACAGCCAACATGATCATCAAAACAACATTAGGGCTCACTAGCATCATCATTTTAAAAATGGGAAATTGGAAAGACCACTAACATTTACTCAGTTAAATAATTCAAATATTAGTTGGACACCAATAAGTATAGCAGCAGTACTTTCATTGCTTCATCTGATCCTTCTACAATCTGGGATGTAGCTGTTTTTACTCGCATTTTGCAAGTAGAGAACCTGAAATTAGAACAGTTGAGTAACTGAACTAAGACTGCAGAGCCAGAAATGAAGGTGCTGAATGTGAAGGCAGACCTGTCAAGCACTCCCCTGTGCACAGTCCTGCAATGGTCTGAGGATGAGGGTAGCCAGTGGCTGCAGGGGACCTCGTGGGTGTGCCTTTGTAGTGAGCATCAGCAGTCTTTTTTGGATGCTTCCAGAACCACAGAACATAAGGGCAGAAAAGATTCTCAGAGAAAACCTATCCCACATGATGCTCAAGCTATGATGTGCACAGAACTATCTGGGAGCTTATAAATGTCCCTGAGCCCATTCCCAGAATTTTTAATTTAGTAGATTTTGGGGGAGACCCAAGCATCCAGTTTTTTAACATGCCCCAAAGCTGATTTTGATAAAATTGGACAGAAAAGAAAGATACCTGGATGAGAGGAGTAAATACATTTTCTCTAAAATGTGGCATTAGATTTCTTTTGGGGTAACATGCTTGTGTGTTATGGAGGTTAGTCATGGTGGGCCATATTGTTGGACAACAATGCTCACCAGCTTTCTAGTGCTTTTGGCAGATTAGGTCAGGTGAAGAAATTTGGCAGTGTGGGCTCTGATTTAAGCGAGAGAAAAGAAGTGAAACGTGGGTTCCATCTTATGGAATGGGACATTTAGAGATGCCTAAAGTCTAACTTGTACACCAGCTAGAAAGAAACACTCAGTGGTCACAAGAACTTCTACATTACAATTTGTATAACTGCACTTTCCAGAATTTAGGACCAACCCACCACTGAGTATCCTAAATCGGAGAGTAGATGGGCAGTAACCAGAGGCCATAAGTTCACCAGAAATGTTAGTGCAGACTTGTGGTTGGTTGTTGCTTAGAAAACTGAGAAATGAGGCACTGGAATGTAATTTGGGCTGGGGGGAGAGCAGGTGCCTGGACATCTGGTTGCCTTTGGCAGATTTGTCTTGTAGGTACCTGCCTTGTTTGAACATAAACTTGCCAAGTCGGCTGTTACCCTATCTTGGGGTTCCCAGGCTGCTCTCCGTGGTGCTGACGTACGGTGAATCTGCTTGAGTGGTGTATCGGTCATGGTGCCACCAGAGATGCATGAATGATGATTCATGACATATCATGAATGATAATATGACTATCATCACACTGGGACCTGGCTTCGCAGTTCATTTGGCCTTAACACAAGCTGATTTCTTGAAAGAGCTCAGATTTCTGGCTCAGAATGCCTTTGCTGGAAGAGTGTGCCCTCAACAGAAGGGAAGCAACAGTTCCAAATTGTTCTCAGTGGACCCATTCTCAAGTGAAGTCAGAGTTTTAACCAGTGTTCAGTGTCTCCCATTAAAAACCCCAGCTCTCCACTTTCCAGTGTGAGAGAATCTGGGGCAGAGTTTCCGCAGACAGTAATTTTTGATGGCAGGGTCAGCAAATTGTGCTAAGTGTGTGTCCTATGATCTCCATAAAAGGGAATCATTGAATTTCTGTCCACTTAGCAGTGTCTTTTGTTAATGATGGGCAAGAGGCTTGCATTATTTATGGAGCACTTTGACATATCAGCAGTTTATGGAGTATATATGAAGAACGGGAGCACTTTATCATCTAATAAAATGCTGCATAACAACTTTAGTATTGAACTTTTAAAGAAGAAATCATGGATGGTCCTGCGGCCAACTATAAAAGAAAAAACATACTGTGGTCTCACATTCAAACTACTTCACATCCATTATGGCTGCTTGTGTGTCTGCGGGTACAAGTGAAGTATAACTTCAAAGATAAGGAGATTTATTTTGCTCATTATCATTTTCTCCCAAAGCAAATAATCGTTTCATTAAAATGCTGTAAGTTCATGTATCTGGGATTTGAGTGAAGGTGATTTTGGACAAGTCACTGTGTACCAGTAATGAAATCAGAAATGAGTTCAACCTTCTAATGGGGAAGTGACAAGCAAAAAAAATTAATCTCCAGTTTATCCAATTTTTGAAACGTATCCAAAAACATGACTAAAAACTGAAAATGAAAGTTAAGAGTCTCCAGGTTTCCATATGGATGATTTGATTTGTAATTTAAAATGACCGGGGAGGGGAGGCCGGGGCAAATCTAAAAATCAAGATCAGCCTGCGGCCTCTCTGATTTCCACTTCTGTTGCTTGTACTGTAACTCTTCTTTCTCCACTTCATCATAAGTTGGGCAAAATTCACATGTAGCTCTTTCCAGCACAAAGTGCACACTCTGTGCTTGCTGCCTGAGATTAGTCAGAGAGCCCCTTAGTTTTGTGGTTTATGTGAACAAATTGTCAACCCTGCCTAACTACAAGAAACACAGAAAGTGTGTGTTGCAGTGCAGGAACTGTGAGTGGCATTAAATTATATCTTGATGTCTAGGAAATGGGATGGGGAAAGACCAGTCCAGGGCACAGGTAAGAAGTGGCTTTTGCCTTTGAGCTCTCATACCTTTTTCTTTCCTGTTAGGTGTTGCTCTTCTACCCTAGGATTCCAAGACACCCCCACCATCCTTTAGTCCTAACAATTCCTCCTGAAAGTCTTGTTTTCCTCAAAGTGCACCATGCCCAATAATTATCACTTGATTTTCCTCCCCCTTCCTTGGTCCCACTTCCTTCATGTGAGGCAGTTTTGTCGGGGTGTTATTTCCTCCACCTGCTCAGAGGGCTGAGCCCCTGGGGATCCAAGACTGACCCTGGTTTTAAGGCAATTAAAGCTCCCTATTCCTGTCTCTGGGTATTTTTAAAATCCTCCCTATCCAGATAGGCACAAAAACAGATTATATGTCTGGCTACAAAGAAAATCCCTATGCATTCCTAAAAGCAAAAATGATACAAGCCATGTTTCCTTCCATAAATCAAAGATGTTAGAATTTAAGAATAAAAATGTAGCAAAAAAGAAAATAGTCTATCAATCTTTAACAAGTTCAGAATTTTGGACTAATATGATTACGTTTAGTGGTGATTTCCTCTGTCCCTTGAGAATTATTAAGGAGGATTTAATAATTCTTAAGTTAAAGAGGAAATCAAAACTAAATTTCCAAATGATTTAGAAACATACAGCTGCAAGAGCACTAAGCACCAAATCTATGAGACATGGCCAAGACATCAGGGAGGGAAAACCTATTGTCCTCAAGATGTACATTACAGAGGATGAAAGTATGGAGAGCACATTAATTATGCATACCAGTGAAAACACCATTCAAGGGATTCTGGTTGGTAAAGTGAATGGAGCTAATGCGGATGATGGCTACTTCCGGTTCAAACTTTGACATTGTAGATAAAACATCAGAAAGTGACATAAGGCATATATGCCTAATGTCAAAACTGAGGAATAGAATTTTCCCCAGATGACAAAAATAAGTACTCAGTTTTCAAATACATTAGTAAACAAAATGCAATGTGTCAGAGTAAGTTGAAAAATAGAAGAGATTGCAACATATGAACTAGATTGACTTAGAAACAGGATAACTTGGAATATTAAAAACTGGAAAAGGACTTTTGGTGTCTCTAAAATGCTTAATCAAAGAGAAAGGGAATAATAGGTACTGTAAGGCAAGTATGAAAGAGTACAAGAAAGAACAGACTAATCATTTAGATAACCAAATAAGCATTCTAGAACTGAATGCTATTATGAAGAAGAATAAACCTCATTTAGCAACATTGAGATTGCTTCCTAGGAATGAACAAGTTAACCTGCTTTGCCTTTGCAGAACTCTCAAAGATCACAGACTGCATCCAGCCATATAATGCAATAAAGGCACTGGAGTTTCAGATGTAGACAGGTTCTTGATACACAGCCACAAACCAGCAGGGAGTGTGGTTTCCTGGCTCTCTGGAATATTTTAGGACAGGCGTGTAGAGTCCTACAAAAGAACTCACACTACTCAAAGACACTGAGATGGGTCTGAAGTCAAAATAGCACTAACAAGTACTTACTAATAACTTTGCACTAGTTGTATGGTTAATAGTGACTCTGAGGAAATCTACAATGGCTAAACATACTCTTACATTGATTTATTTGGTAAGTAGTATTTAGATACCTATCTTTTTGAAGTTTAAAAATAAGTATGAACTCCAATAGCATTTGGGCTCCTTCTTCAGAGCTGTTCTCCCTTGATTCTTAGGAGTGAAAAAATATACATAAAATGTTGACCATGGGAGCCTGTTATTAACATTGGATATGAGCTGTTAGAATTGATTTGGTACGTTCCTTCACCTTGGATGCAATGCTGAGTGGAAATGGGATTCCAATAACCCAAGGTGTGCAGTGGCATTATGATTCAATTATCGCATCAGGTTGCTGGGGAAGAAATGCCTATTACAGCAAGTGCCTTGGGTGCTGTGCTTGACATTCATGCACTTTGCATTTATCCCCGTGGAGCAGGGTGGTGACCGCGAGGCCTGCGGGGAGGGATGTGATAGCCACATGACACTGAATCAGAAAGCAGCCACCGACAGCACAACCTGCTCTCAGTAAACTCTCAGCTCAAGTCATGAGCAGAGAATCAGACAGCTTCTGCAGTGACACTAAAAACAAAGCAAAACATCTTTATTTTTCCTTATAGCAGCAAGGCAGATATGATTGCTGTAAGACAGACCCAGACTTTAATTGAGTAGGTTGCATAATTACAGTGTGAGTTGTATTCTCAGACTTGCCAATCAATGCTTTTGTGTAAAAGTGAAGCCTTGATTGTGGTACAATTCAGTACTAGATAAGGCGGAACTCGCCCACGTGAGGGCACTTACAGAGATTCTGCCTCGATGTGCTGCCTTGAGCACCATGGGGCAACTCTCAGCTTCCTTGGCTGCTGGAATGAAATCTGGACTGAGGACTGCTCTCCTCCAGCAAGGCCACACTCTTTCTGTTCTCGGTGATGGGCCATGCACAGAAATCTCTGCATCCACAGAACACCCTCTTCCTCCTTGCCCATGCCACCACCTTGGTTAAAACCTTGGTGAGTGGGAATAGCAAGAACCCTAGATGTCTTCATGAAGACACAAGTGTGGCAGAGGGTGAGCAATAAACCCCATGATAACTCAAGGCCCCCACGTTGGGGAGGTTTCTGATGGCCATGTGGAACTGAAGCATTTTGGGACATTCCTTCCAAAGTGAAGGAGAAGTTGTTATTTCTTCTACTGCCTACCACTAAAAAACGGGCCCAGTTTTGGGTGGGTCTATTTGGAGGCATAATACACCATATTTAAGAATGCTGTTCAAACTCATTAATGGAGTAACCTACACAGGTCCAAGTTTTAAATGGGGCTTGGAGCAAGTGTCTTGGGTATCTTCTCCTGCGTCTCTATCCTTTTTCCCACAATTTACATTTATAACCTCATAGGAAGTCTCTTATGACAGGCTGGTTTGCAGAAGGTTCTGTCCAATATGCTGGCACCAGCTGTAAGTGGACTTCTGCAACACCAGAGCCTCACCCAGGGTGGCCCGGGAGAACGAAGAGAATAGGACAGCCTTCAAGTGGACAAAAGTTTGCGCAGTAAAATTTAGTTTTTCACTTTGTCTGCCTAAGAGATGGACACAAGCACAGATATACACAAATTCATGTGCAGTGCTTTGCCTAGATGGTCAGAGACTGGGGAAGAGCATGAGTGGATAATTAGTGACAAATAGCTGGAGTAGAGGTATGTAAATGGACTTCTCACAATGGACACAGGTAGGGCATGCCACTGCCCCACGTGAATGTTCACTGAAGGTCATCCACTACAAAAGAGACATTCAGTAATCAGCTGGACACGATGACACATTCTGTGGGTGGCCTGGAAGGCTCCCTGGTGTTTGCTCAATGGGACCAGGTACTGTGTGGCTGAGGCAGTAGAAGCCATTCATGGGCTAAGCAATGTCACCTTCCCAGGGAAACCACTCAGCTACAAAAATCACTGTCTTGTCCTCACAGGCAGTATAAGTTTTTAGAAATAAACCTCATTCTACAATGAATTTTCTTTCTATTTTGGTAATGTTTCTGTCAACTTAACTGTTCATGGACCTGGAATGGCACATTCGTCTTGATGTTATTTCATACAGAACTGCTTCTGGTCAAGGAACTCACTGTACAATCAAAGGGGTGTGGCAATAGGCTCATGCCCATGACATTTGTACTATCTACTTCTTACACTTTAAAGCAGTTGGCCTGATATAATGGCAGAATGGCCTGCGAAGACTCAACTGTGGCACCAATTAAGGGACAGCACTTTGGAGTGGTATACGCTTTGAATCAGCAAACAATAATCAGAACACAGGAGTCTGGAATTAAAGAGGCATAACTGGAAATAGTTCTTCTAACTATTATATCTAATATTCCTTCTGTGGGATTTTTGCTTCTTATCCCTAGAACTTTGCTTTGCTGGTTCGGAGGTCCTGGTTCCAGAAGGAGCAATGCTCTGCTGTAAATGCTCAATGGTGTACCCATTGGGTTGGACATTAATGTTGTATTCTGTCATTCGAGGCTCGTTATTTCACTATAAAGAAGAGAGCTCCTGTCCTGGCTAGGAGAGTGAATCTGATCACTAGGGAGAAGTTGGGTTTCTACTCACAAGGGAGGTAGGAAGGACTATTTCTGGAACACAGGGGATGCTCCTGAGTGCCACTTGATTCTGAATCTTCTATAGTAAATGCTAGAGGATGATTTTGTGGGCTAGATCATGGCCTCAAAAAGATGTTATAGTCCTAACTCCCAGTGCCTATGAATGTAATCTTATTTGGAAACAGGGTCTTTGCCTATTTCCAAGGCAATGTAACCAAGGTAAGATGAGGTCATATCTGATCAAGGCAGGCCCCAATCCAATATGACTGTGTCCTTACGAATAACAGAGAAAAGACACAGACACACACACACAGGAAGAGTGCCACGTGGCAATGGAGGCAGAGATTAGAGTTATGCAGCAGCTAGCTGGCCAAGAAATGACAAGGACTGCCAGCAACCACCAGACATTAGGAAAGAACCCTAGGCCTGTTTCTTCCCAGAACCTCCAGAAGGAGCTAACTCTGCCGACATCTTGCTTTTGAACTTCTAACCTCCAGAACCGTGACAAAATAAATTTCTGTTTTCAAGCTGCCAGCCAGTTTGTGGTAATTTGTTATAGCGCTTGGGAATGAATACAGAAACAACAGCAGTCCCCTGAACAGGACTGGTGAGGACTCAGACCCTTCAGTAATTAAGGATTGATCATTTTGCCAGGAAAAGAATCCCAACTAGATGAGATAAATATCATCAATGATCCTGTGACCAGTTACCGAAATGAAGACTTTCGCAGCTGGGCATATTTTTTCCCTGTAGGTGTGTGTGTGCGTGCACGTGTGCACATGTATGTCCATTTAAAGTTTTTGAATGGGTGTACACAAGCGTTTGGCGTGAGAATGCATTGAGTTCAGGCGTATTTAATGTGTAGGCAACAAAACTGAGCATAAATTTTACCAGAAAGTGCCCACCCAACAGGGAAAAAGAGAATCTCCACCATTTCCTCAGAGCCACTTATTGGCTCACTCACTGCAAATGCTGAGAGAGAACACACCCTCACTCACTCTGTCCTGAAAGCAGCGTGGCAGAGTTCCTGTCACTCTCAGAGACAGGGCTCTACATCCTGTCGCAGTGGCAGGATCAGCCCTGCCCCTTGTCAGCCCTCCACGCATTCATAATGAGGCTCCTACAAGCCTCCCTCATCTTCTCACTGATCTCACCCACAAGCCTTCTCTCCTTCATGGCACAAACTCCTCGGTCCTGTGAAATCCGTGAATCTGTGAACTTTGATTTTACTCATGACT
Source organism: Lepilemur ruficaudatus (assembly GCA_963574885.1). Lineage (NCBI taxonomy): Eukaryota > Metazoa > Chordata > Mammalia > Primates > Lepilemuridae > Lepilemur > Lepilemur ruficaudatus. Next base: position 33,343 of record CAUYRT010041782.1, read on the forward strand.
TTTTCCTCCTATGTTACTTCCCTCCACTTATCCAGAAACTCATCAATTTCTAAATTCTCTGCTCATGTGCAGTATCTTCCCTAAGGCTGTTGCATAGCTCTAACCTGTTAGTATCACATAATTTGTGCTCAATTCCTCCCCATTCATTTAATGAGATTTTTGTTGAGCCTATAAGATTTCCTTAATCTGGCTTGAAATTTGCCCTTCTTTCTCCTTTTTTCACTAAAATGTGTAGGTTACTAAGTCATATTTACTCTTCTCCAAAAATGCTTTTATTATTGTTGCGTACTGCCGCTCTTACGGCTGCTGTAGCACTCGTTCTACAATTGCAAGAGCTGCCGTTGGTAATTGCAAAGATGACAACATGCCCTAAGTCCTTATTAAGCTTCATGTGCTGCATTAAGTGCTCCTCATGGATCACTTCCTTCATACAATCCTCACCGAAACCTCATAGGAGAAATATTATCCTCATCTCATTTTACTTGTAAGGAAACTGAGGCTTATGGATGTTAAGCAATTTGCCTATAGATAACTAGTTCATCTGTGACAGAAAGTGCTTTAAACAGAGGCAGTTCACACTGCAGAGAAGATAATTTGGGAGGTCTGAGGGTCCTAAGGGTTTGGGGTGTCCAACTTCCAGACTTACTGGACTGTCCAGGTTCTTAAACAAAATTCACTTTTTGCCAAAATTAATCCTTCAAAATATAGGAGCCATACCCTTCACTTTAAGAGATTTTTGGCCCCAGGCAGCACTAACTCATGCAAAAGTCCACATTTTTAGATTCACTGAGAAGTTGGTTGGTGATGACAGGCCTTTGACTTTGAGTCATAAAGCCTGATGGTTTTACAGTGGAGTTGGGCAGAAACCAAGCATTTTGTGAGGGTGCCCAGGTGTCACCATGAAGGCCAGACAAGGGTGGGGAAGGGAGTGAGGCGTAAGCTTCAACAAAATAGCTGTGCATTTGCATGTGTATATATGTATGTGCATATAAACATATGTGTACATACACATGTACATGACATGCATGTGTTTGCAATGCATGTGTACATGTATTTGTATAGGTATATGCATATATATTTGTATATGTATTTGGATGTGTATATGCATATGCCTTTGCATATATGTATGTATGTGTATATATATTTATGTGTCTATACTGGGTGAATTTTCATTTCCAAACAGGTTCAGGTGCTTTAGAAATATAGTTTGAGCTTCGCTGCTTCAGGACCACATTCTCGTGATGAAAAACACAAACAAAAAACAAACTGAGAGTCAGTCAGATGAAATCTACAGCCAAAGACAACATGAGTACTTAATGTCAACCACTCAAGCTCCTTTCCCCATTGAGATCTGATGGTTGTCCCCCAGGGTCTTCTCTCTCAAAGGCCATGGGCAGGAACTCCTTGAAGAATAGTAATTGGCACATCTCAGGCCTGGAGCTAGGCTGTGCCTGCGGCTCTGGGGCTGAGAAACTCCTCAGCCCTTGACCTGAAGGGATGGTCCTGGCTGTAGCACTGCTGCCCAAATGCCGTGACTTCTTCTCAAACCCTTCCCGCTGTGGCAGGGTGGGGGACTGTGCTGTTCTCCAGCTAGCCTGGGGGTCACAGTCTCTGGGGGCTTTATTGTATGAAATATCTTTTACCCCTGGGTATTTTTTATGATTTCCATTGTTACCTGCAGGCCAAGTTCAGTGGCTCCTGTAAGCACAGCTAAGATATGCAACTTTACTCCTAAATTATGATTTTCTTAAGAAATAGATCCCACACAAGTGGCACAAGGATGCCAGAAACCAATGTTTAAAATTAGTAAGTGTTTAGATTTATTTTCTCTTACCAAAATGTGCCTCTCCAAGGCCCCAGTAGAAAAAAAGAAATAAAAGTTAAAATAGGCAACCAGCAGTGTACATGATTCTCTCACTTTAAATATGCCTAGGATAGTTGAACTTCAGCTAGAAAGGGCCAATCCCTTCGGGACCTATGGACAGAGAAGTGAAAGCCAGGGGCTTTGTGCAGGGGATGGAGGTGAGGTGGGACCTGCCAAGGCCTGCCTGCCACCCCCTTGCTCTGGAGCACTTGGAGGTCCTATCCTGTTTTATAAATTAGTATGCTGAGCCCCTGAAATCATGAGTCTCTTCTAGATTGCAGCCTGCCCAGTGATGTCCATTGAGTGGCTCTGCCTTTTCAATGTGAAGAACAGCACATGGGCAATGTGACTTTCTCCAACCTCAAAGAGAAAACACAACTTTAAAGGCCGGTGCAGCCTTTCTTTTTCTTTATAGTGGATTATTCACAGAGCCTTATATACTTTGCAAACATTTGTTTAAAAAAATTGTGCCAGTCTTGAGCTGAACAGAACATTTTGCATGATGGAATGCATAAACCTCATCCTAGGAATAAATTAGCATTCTGGATAAAAGCTTTAGCATTTTCATAAAGTAATGGACTAAGTATTTTCATGGACTAAGTATTTTTCTGAACATCAGCCACACACCCACTCTGTTGACTCCTGAACGACCCTGACTGAGATCCCAGGACAGGACAAGATTCCACTTTCCCCAGCAGCTATGGCATTCTTTGCACCCACACCTGCAACTCCTGAACCACTGCCTTCTGTAACATTTTCTACCAAAAGGCAGTGTTTGATTTGTACTGGCCTGTTAGAGATCTTGCCCCTTGCAGCATACAAAACTAAAGTTACATGAAATGTATAACATAGTGGAGAACGAATGGAAGGCACAGTAGATGTAGGTTACATTTTCCCTGATGTTTGCAATTATTTTGCAATTACCGTTATGTCATTTGCATTCTTTGACAAGATCGTGCCCCCATTTCATAGGGGAGGAAGCAAAGAGTAAGAAGACGACGTCATCTGCCCAAAAGCTCACAACTAACAAGGAAAGGCTCAAAGTCTTACTTAGAGCCCACTTGTTTTCTAAATATTCCCGGATTTTCCCCACACCATAGGGGCATGCAGAAGGATGTCTATAAATCACTACTGATTGCTGCACTGGAAAGGAGAAAAAAGTGCACAGACCAACATACGGATTTACCAGCCTGCACTGAAAGAATCTATCCTGGAACTTCCTCCTTGCTCCCAAGCCAAGGGTAGCACAGAGAAGATGCTAGTACCAGGCAGGCACCTCTGCAGCTATAGACAGGCAACACCTGAGAAACACGGGATGTAGGAATTTGAGTGTGAAACACAAGGGTGCTCTCCTTAAAGCATTCCTCATGTTCCATCAGGAATTGCTCTGAGGGCACAATCAGATTTGTGTTTTCTCCTGCTCTCTCCACATTCTCTCCAGAGGCACCCCCCTACTCCCTCTGGAAGGGAACATGGAAAGGTTGCCAATTTTAAAAACTGATTAACAGCACACAACTTGCATGTGCTTTCTTGAGAAGCTATTGCTGAAGAATTGACTCTAGAAATTCCAGAACAGGAGCACTGGTACAACTGTGAAATCTTCCAAACATAATGCTCAAAGAGATTGCTAACAAAAGAAAAAGGCTTTGAGTCAGCCTTCTAAAGGCTTTCCAATTTGTACTTTTGAACTTTATGGTGGAGGTGGGAAAGAGCAAAATCTGCTGGTCAGGTAGAGAGACTATCTGATTTCCCTTCAGACCTGGAAACTGAGTAGAAATGAGCCAGCCTCTAAAGACAAGATGCGATTGCAATTCTGTGAGTGCCAGCCTTATATCCCCGTCATTTGCGTGCTGAGAAAGGGTGACAGCAGCAAGAAGGGCCTGTAAGGCCCTTGGTATTCAGGCATGCAAGCTCCACAGCAGGAATGCTGAACGAGGCAGAACTTGCTTGGAAAAGTGTTGAATCAGTGAATTTCAATGAAACAGCCCCCAGAGGCAAAAATATTTAGTGATTTCAGCCTGCATTATTTATTGACTCTTGGGGAGTTTGTGGGTTTAACATTTTATTAATATGGCACCAGGTCATCTGAGAAAGCTGTAGCCTCTGGAAAAGCTCCCCAGGAGCGCATTTTCATATTATCTCAACAGTGCACCGGGGCATAGTGAGGACCGACCAGTCTCCAGCGTGTCTCTGGGGATAGAAAGAAAATGCCGGGTCTTCTGCAGGCATCACTTTCTAAGGAAGTCAAAAGAGAGTGAGTCAAATCTATACCTACTTTGTTTCTTCCTTTGATGATCTTGTGGTGGTTGTTATATTGTACCTGTAGGAGCATGTGGGGCTGGGAAACCTGACATCTCTATGACCAAAGGTACATTGGGGCGCCTGAACCAGTGGACCCCAGGGTGCTTGACATCAAAGAAAGCTTTCATTATTGAGAATACAGAACCATGAACAAACAAAATCCCCATCAGGAGGATTTGAAAAGAGAGTCAACCTATAGTATGAGGTTTCAATAAGGCTCACTTTAGCCATTTTCAAAACAAAAGGAAAAGTCGATATTCGGAATTTTTCTCTCCTACATTACATTGCATACTATTTTAAGAAAGTCACAAACACAGAGCAAACCACTATCAGATAGTCTCCTTAAAGAGATGTCCAGAGATTTGGGTTAGAGGTCTGGTTTGGCTTAATTTCAAGTGTTAATAATTCTATAAATTTGTATTGCTTGATATTACAACATTCTAAAATGTCATTTCAGAGATCAAACAAGAAGTGAAGTTTTAAGAATAGTTTTACTGTTTGATTAGTTGTACGTTGACACGATAGCTAGATATAATATACAGTCATGCACTGCATAATGACGTTTCAGCCAATGATGCACCATATATACAACAGTGGTATCATAAGATTGTAATGGAGTATATATCGAAATCCTGTATATGCCACTTGTTACTGGCATTGCAGATCAAGTAGGGGAATATGACTGATAGTCAGTAATGGTGATGGGACATTTGGTTTTCCATATGAAAAATATATGTATATATAAATATACAGGTTTGTGTAAGTGCACTCTGAGATGTTCACGCAATGACAAAATTCCCTAAAAACACATTTCTCAGAATGTATCTCTGTCGTTAAGTGGCACATGACTATATAAAAATATATAGATATATAGCACATGTGATAAGGTCCTCGGTCCAGTGTGGTGGGTTGGGAGCAGGGCTCCAGAGCCAGATTGTTTAATTTGGTCCCTGGTTCCACCAGCTCTGTGGCCTTGCCTGGCTTTCTCATTTTAAATTTCTCTAAATTTCTACTGTTTAAAGCAAAATTAATAATGGATTTTGGGCCTCAAGCATAAGAAAAACTGTAGTGTATGAAATCAATCACAGGTCGTAGGAAGGAATTTGTATTAAATAATATATACAGACAACCCTATGCATCCACACACGCGTATGTCAAGGCAGCATTTGGTGCTTGTTGAGCCCTTGCCTTAGTACTGGAAGGTGATTTAGGGTCTTGGAAAGTAAGAAGTCCCATCTTGTGTGCCTAAATTATGTTAAAATTGTGCAGACATCTAATTTCCAAGCTCCCTCAGAGAAAACACATAAACACACACTCCCGAAACAACTAAGGAGAAATGAAAGAAATCTGCTTTGGCCTCAGTTT
>CAUYRT010041783.1:0-32991 GCA_963574885.1 Lepilemur ruficaudatus
CACTGAAAATCATTTAATTGTACACTTAAAATGGAGTGTTGGTTGTACGTAGATACAGTTGGAGCACTATGTATGTACTCTCTGGACTACTTTGACAGAGTAGGTTTCTGAATGTAACAAGATAAGTCAACTTGAGTAGTAATATATTTTGGGAAATCAGCTCACTACAAATTGTGACTGTAAACATTGTACTGTAAATGCTTTGTAGTTTTCCCCCAATAAAAAAAAAAAAAAAAGGAACAGGCCTCCAAGTTATTCTCTCACACATTTATCCTCTCATATTATCTATGTAAAATTTATTAGAACCTGAAACTAAGGCTTTGCATTTCTTGATGTATGTATTGATCATTTCCCCCACCAAAATGTGACCTCCATGAAGGCAGGGATTCTTTGTTTGCCATATTCTCTGTTGTGTCCTCACTGCCTGGCATGTAGTTAGGAAGTGTCCTTGGGGGATTTGTACTCTCCTTTCTCCCCCATAAAGTTTTATAGGTATTATCTCGGCAGTCATTTGGCTTAAGTATGTATCTTGTGGTATTAGTATTATAAATTTACTAGCCAATCCATTTATTTGAAACTAGAACTTTTGAAAACTTAAAATTAAGTCTAATGATTTTTACCATACTTTATATTCATTGAGACAGGTTTTGTGGCCTAATATGATTGATCTTGGGGAATGTACCATGTACACTTGAGACGAAAATGTATTCTTTAATTGGCTTCAGTGTTCTCTGTATGATTGTTATAACCAAAAGAAAATAACTGGTTTATAATGTTATTCAAGTCCTCAATGTCCTTATTGGTTTTCTACCTAGATTGTTCTTTCCATTTTTCAAAGTGGGGTGTTGAAGTCTTTGAGTATTATTGTAGCACTATTTCTCCCTTCAGTTATGTCAATCTCTCATTTTTGGTGCATATATATTTATAATTTTTATATCTTCTTGATGAATTGACCATTTTATCAGTAATGTCTTTTTTTGTCTCTTGTAAAACTTGTTGACTTAAAGTCTGTTTTGGCTGATATTAGTTTAACCACCCCAACTGTCTTTTGGTTACTATTTGCATACAATATCTTTTTCTGTCCTCTTAATTTAACCAATATGTGTCTCTGTATCCAATGTGAGTTTCTTGTAAACAGCATATAATTGGATCCTGGTTTGTTTTTTTTAAATCTATTCTGCTGATCTCTGCTTTATATTGAAGAGTTTGAGCCATTTATGTTTAAAGTAATCACTGACAGGGAGGACTTTAACCTTTTTGCTGTTTGTTTCTGTATGTCTTATATCTTTTTTGTTCCTCATTTTCTCCTGTACTACCTTCTTTTGTGTTCAATTTTTTTAGTGTACTGTACTATTTTGATTCTCTTATTTTCTTTTGTTTATATTTTCTAGATATATTCTTAGTGGTTACAACTAATTGGGATTACAATTAATGTCCTAAATTTTTAACAATCTACTTGGACTTGACATCTACTTAATAGCATATAAAACTCTGCTCCTATACAACTGTGTTCCCCACTTTATGTTGTTGTTCTCATAAATTGCATTTATACATTGCGTGCCCATTGACATAGGTTTAAAATTATTGTTTTATGCATCTGTCTTTTAAATCACATAGGCAATAAAAAGAAGAGTTACAAACCTAAAATAAAATTATCCTGGCCTTTATATTTACCTATGTGGTTACTTTTAGTGATGTTCTTTCTTTGTTACAGCTTTAAGTTACTATCTGATATTCTTTCATTTCATCATAAAGACCTTTAGCTTTCTGGTAGAGCAAATCTACCAACAAACCTCACCATTTGTTTTTCTGGGAATGTCTTAATTTCTTCTTCATTTTTGAAGAGTAGTTTTGCTAGATATAAATTTCTTGGTTGATTTTTTTTTTCTTTTAGCACTTTAAAAATGTCCCACTCCTTTTTTGTCTCCATAGTTTCTGATGAGAAATCTTCTGTTAATTTTATTGAGGATCTCTCAATATGATCCTTATATTGTATATGATGAGTTGCTTCTCTCTTGCTGCTTTCAAAACTCTTCATTTCAAAATTCTTTGGCTTCCAATAATTTTATTATGTGTCTTGGGGCAGATCTCTTTGTATTTATCCTTCTTGGAGTTTGTTGAGCTTCCTGACTGTGTAGATTCATGTCTTTTATTACATTTGGATGATTTTTAGCCATTATTTCTTCAAATATTATTTCCTTTCCTTTCCCTTCTCTTCTGGGATTCTTATTGTTTGTATATTGATGCACTTGTATGGTCTTTTAGGTTCTGTTAATTTTCCTTTATTCTTTTTTCTTTCTGCTCCTCAGAATGGATAAATTCAATTGACCCATCTTCTTTTTATTTTTTTAAATTTTTTACTTTTTAGGTACAGAGTCTCACTGTGTTGCCCCAGCTGGAGCACAGAAATTATTCACAGGCATGCTCATAGCACACTGTGATCTTAAACTCTTGGCCGTAAATGATCCTCCTGCCTTTACCTCCCAAGTAGGTGGGACTGTAGGTGTGTCCCACCATGCTCAGCTTTCACTTACCTTCATGTTCACTAGTTCTTTTTTCTTCTTATTCAAATCTACTATTGAAACCCTCTAGTGAGATTATTTTTAAAATCAGTTACTGTACTTTTCATCTTCAGAATTTCTGTTTGGTTCATTTTTACAATTTCTCTTTATTGATATTCTCTATTCACATATCATTCTCCTAGTATCCTTTAGTGTTTTGTCCATGGTTTCCTTTAGTATGGTAAGCATGTTTAAGACAGCTGATTTAATGTCTTTGTCTAGTAAATCCATTGCCTGTGACCCTCAGAGAAAATGTCTGTTAATTTCTTCTGTGAATGGACCATACTTTTTTTTTTCTTTGCATGCTTTATCATTTTTTATTGAAAATTGGACATTTTGAATATTATGGCAACACTGAAAATCAGTCTTTCCCCTCCTCAGGGTTTGTTTTTGTTGTTTGCTATAGGCTGTAGCTGTTTTATTGACTTTTCTGAACCATTATTATAAGGTCTGTATTCTTTGTCATATGTGATCTCTCAAACCTACATTCCTTAACCTTTTATTCAGCTAGTGTTTTGAAAGAGATTTCCTTGAATACCAGGAGCCAAAAGCAAAAGAGAGAAAGCGTGGATGGAGGGATAGAAAGCCTCTCAGGTTATTTCTGAATACACATCCTGCTGTGGGCATGTGCATGACTTTCTAATTCCCCAGTATATACAGACACTTTTGAGTACCCTAATTTCTCAAAACAAGACAAAAACTCTCTTTGCAGTTTTTTCATCCAGGTTTTGGACACTCATATGCCTTTTGTCCCATGGTTTGTTTGCCTTGTAAGGGGTTCCACTCTGAGTGCATTCTGAGTTTGGTGAAACAAAGATAAGCACCGTGCCTCAGTCTTTCAGATAGCCTCCAGATATGTTTACAGACACAATTCTTTACAAATAATGTCTGCTATGCTTTCTTGAGCACCAGGGACCAGTTCCCGCACTGGAAATATAGGCTGCCATCTTCAAGACCACTGCTGAGCCAGGGAGGGTGGTTGAGCCAAAACATATAACATGCTACGGTACTTTCGTATCATTTTTAAATTGCCTTTCTCTTGATATAGCATTTGCTTGGTTGCTATAAACCTTTGTCTGTTTTCCAGAATTCTGAGAAAGTTTTGAGTCTCATAGTTTTTGCTTGGATTTTCAGTGTTTCTTTAGGGACAGGGCGCTTGAAGGTGCCTAGTCTGCCATTTTTGCTGATCCTACTTTCCTGCACTACTTTAAAATATAAAGTTTTAGAGGCATGTTTTATTTATCAAAACATTCTTTCTTAAACTGTAGAATGCTTCCTGGTTTTAGAATTTTTATTAATAATTGTAATTATAATCCTAATATAACATTGTAACCTCATAAGGGATGCTTTGCAAAGTATTTACATATTTATTAAATCTCACTCTATTAGCTTGGCAGAAAAATGATTAGATCAAAAATTTCATTCTTTTTGAAAGTGACCTAATTATTGTTGAAGGAAGGAAATCATTGAGATATCAGGATTAAATGGAAGGACATAGACTTTTCTTTAGCATTGCTATCCCTCTCTGTCCTATAATCCTTAGCTGAAGGGGCAGGATCTTTAAGGTCTCTATTCAGGATGATCTGTGGGGCCTGGCCCAGTGTGGCACGAGACATGCTCAATAAATATTTGTTAGGCAAACTTCTAGTTAACTAGGACATTGTTTTTATATTAATCAAAAGCAGGAGATGTGTATTTCAATGCTGTAGGAGTACAGAGACTTTCACCCAAAGAACTATTTCTTAGGAAGATTCCAGAAAATAGTGATGAAATATGGCACCTATATTACCCCAGAGCAGGTGCAATGTGGAAACAGTACTGGAGTGGAGGTCAGAAATTAGACTGATGTTCTTTCTGTAAAATATTTTCCACTTTACAAACAATGTTTTTAAAAAGGAAATGTATTCTTTCCTATGCAAAGAAGCTATGTGGTCCTAGTAAGCAGTATATTGGGGGCAAACTTTGGACAATAATGCCTAATTTTTCTGACTGTTTTTAGTATTAAATGAGGCCACATATGTAAAACACTTGACCTGGAGGCCTAGCACAGTGTATACTCTCAATAATGTAACCTCTTTGCATGGATCCTTAAAATTGAATATGAGTTTCTATATACTTTTCAGGCTAGCAAGCATTTGGTGTGATAGGAAAGCCGTTCTGGGCAGACATGAAATGGTTGGGAAGTAGGGGAGGCAGGGACATGATGTGTTAAGAGTACACAGGTGATCCAGTGAGAAATTATGCTGTAGAACATGAAAATATTATTAGAAAATATTTATGTTATTCTTCTCCTTATATTGTATTAATTAGCTTAATCACCTGCAAAATAATGAGAAATTGGCGTATACATTCTATACCTGGGTACAGGGCTTGGATCCCATGAGAGAAGTGTGTATTTACAGAGGAAGGATGGAGAGGATGCATGTAGCAACCTTACTGAAGTAACTGGGACTTCCTTGCCTGTATTTCATACCATCATCCTTTAAATGTGTTACCCAGACAAGAGGACCCCAGCACTGGTTACCCAAACATAAGGATGATTCTACCACTTGGAAGAATGAAAGAAAGCTCCATTGTCTTTTGGGATTAAAAAAAAAAATGTTGGAGGATGAGAAATATTTTATATAGAACAGAGAAGTCCTTGATCCAGTACATATTCAGCTACAGATCTGAAAATAAATAATCTTAGATTTTGAAAGTGGAATGCTATTCTTGTACCATATGTTTACTGTGCATGTGCAAAAGATTAACAAAAATCCAGTACCATCTTACAACTTAAGTCTTAACTCTGAGATGGAAAACCTAGTATTTTCCAGGGATTATAGATAATGCATTAAAGCATAAGGCTCTTACATAATAACTGCTGCTTGTGGCTTTTGAATCCACAAATAGGCATATTATGATGGTTTGGAGAATTTTTGATATGTATATATTAATTGTGATTATCTCATTAAATGATGAAATGTAATATATGGAACAATAGCGTTGCTCTCCCATTTTCCTTGGCTAATGCCACCTCTTCAGGTGTCAGCATGAAAAAAAGTAATTCCCACTGCTGCTGCCTGTACCCATCCTCACCTCCCTTGTCCGCCCCCACCCTCTCCATCCTAGAAGAATCCTCCTGCTTCACACTCATAGCACCTTGACCATCAATAGCACTGATCACAACTACAATTAGTTAAATTTTGTGTAATAAATTGTATGATGAGGTTTATCTCAATATATTCTCTGCTTCAAGAAGTAGTGATATTAGAAAAGGGTGTGAAAGTATACAGAGAACTCAATCTATTTTGCTTTATAGAAAGTTCATTTAATTACAGAAAATCGATAAGTACATATAATTCATATTAAGATTCTCTGAGCTCCCTACTCAATAATAATAACCCCTTATATTTGCATAGTATTTTATAGTTCCCAGGGTACTTGTATTATCTTCCTTAATTCCTCTGGGGTAGGTCGAGGCTTCGAGAGGTTAAATAATTTCCATAGGATCGTGGGGCCTAGTAATTGGCAAAATGAGGCCTTCAGTCGAGTCCTAGTTTTCTTTCTATATATACCACAGCTGCAGCGCTCAGTAATGGTCTAGTTCAGCATACATATAAATATTTATAAACATTATGTCATTGTTCTGAATGAATGTTTCTTAACTATTTTGACTGTTTTATGACTGGAGCTGTGTAGGCAAGTGGACGTTTGCAGAAGTTTAATCTACAGCAGTTTTGTATTCCCTCAGCTTTGAAATGTTCATCCTTTGCTAGCAACAACATTCTTCTTTAACGACAAATAAAGAAAACATTTTCCTATTTATCATCTAATTAAGCAGATTTCGGGATTATTTGCTCTTTTCACATACTTAAACACACCTTGAGTTCCTTTTTATAGACTTTCCTTTCTACTGCCACTGTGAAATCCCTGTGCTGTTTCTTATTTGAATGTTTTATCATCTGACACCTGGTAATAAAAAAGTCATTGACACAATAATGGAGTTTCATCTTTCTTAAAGTTTACAAATATTTAAAAATTATTTCATTTCTTAAACAAAAATTGCAGTAGAATTAAATAAGCATTTCTCTCAAGAGATAAAGATTGGAATTTAAAAGTAAATCACTATTTTGAGCCAATAAAAAAATGTTTTGTGGAAATTATTTTTTGCACATTCATTTTTTTAAATGCAACACTAAAACCAGGGAGTGTCATATAAAACGGGCCCAAAGCACATTTTGTACCTAGACTAAAAATTACTTTTGTGGCCTTTGACATATCAAGGGACTTTGCTATTATAAAGCCAGCATAAGATGAAATCTTTTCAACCTTTTAAAAATTTAAACGTAAGAAACTGCTTTTGTCTGTGCGAGGACTCAGGTTCTTTCACTCTCTTCTTTCACACACAATTTCCAAAATCACAGCACAGATTGTCCAAAAAACATTTGTACTAATAGTTTTATTTATGAAGTTTGAGTTATTCCCAAAAGCACAAAATGTAAAAGAAATATTTTTTTCTTTTCTCCAAAGCCTAAGAGAATAGTAAAATATTATATAATGTGACAGTTGGTAAGGGAGAAACAATGGCTATAATTTTAAAGTATATCACTCAACGGAAAAAGATCCATAGGAAAACAGTAATTTACCCACTTTAGTTTGTGTGTTTATAAATTATATACTGAAATTTTTAGGGATCATCATATCAAAAGTATATAGGGAAGGAGTAAGGCTTTCAAAAAAGTTCTAGGAAGGTATTCTTGTGTTATCTAGATCATAGTCTGCAGACTGGTGCCAGTCCACAAAATGTCTGTTCCAATATGCAAGTAGATAAATACAGAAATTGAGAGTAAGCATTTAGGAAATTTATAGCAACTTGACATCACTGCAAATATCCAAATGCATGATTTTGTATTCTGCAAAAGCATAGCTAAGAACCATGATGGATTAGAAAACAAATACAAAACAAACCAAATTGTTCACCACAAACAGTATTTGAAGCTCTGATCTAGCTCACAGTCCCCCAATTTTTTCTATAAGTGGTTAGATTATAAACATTGTAGGCTTTGCAGGCCATATTCAAAGTCCCAACTAGTCAACTCTGCTGTACCCCAAAGCCATAGGTAATATGTATGAATGTGGTTGTGTTCCAATAAAATTTTAATTTTGGACATTGAAATTTGGATTTCATCTAATTTTTACATGTCTCAAAATATTATTTTGATTTTTTTTTTATTCCTAACCATTTAAAGATGTGAAAACCATTCTTGGCTCCTGCAGGCCATACAGAAACAGGCAGTGAGCCGAATTTGGCCCTCAGACTGAGTTTGCTGACCCCAAGGTAGATAAGTCCAGCCATAGTCAGGAACAGATGCTGCTATTTCCTAGTCTCAGTGTTCCCCTCTGTCTGTGGGATTTTAATTGCCACTTTCACTCTGTAGTTTTGGTTATTATTCAAGAAATACCTTAGCGCACTCATAATGCTTAGAATATTATGTTTAATAAAGACCAGAAGGAATAAAATGTTCCAAGTATATCCCTGTGGGAATAAATTTTAGGATTCACTATGACCTACCAGCTTACATGAAATTTGCTTGGGAAAAAAAAAAAAAGAGGATTGACATTGAGATGGAAGATCTCTTTATCAGCTACATACATGTAGTAGTGGACTATTTTAATTTGTAGCCTGGAATGAGCAGTGATAGAGCATGAGTTGAAATCTTGCTTCATGCTTATCCCCAAATGGAGAAGTAATCTGTTTTGGTGGTAATCAAATGGCAAAGAGCTGTGAGTAGATTGTGTGAGCTTAGCCACCAAAATAGAAAATTGCTCTGATCCTCCCTCTCTTTTCAGGCCCTTCTTCTCTCATACTGTTAAGAGAAACTCAGACCCCAGCTGCTACTATAGCTGACCAACTGTCATGAGACCATCATCTTTCTGTTCTTAGAAATCTCCATTTGAGCAGAGTGCACTAACATACACCTGTAGTCCCAGCTACTCAAGAGGCTGAGGTGGAATGATCACTGGAACCCAGGAGTTTGAGTCCAGCCTGGACAACATAGACCCTGTCTCTTTAAAAGGTGAAAGATTTGTTCATTTTGAAGAGAAACCAGAGTATAGACCCTGTCTCTTTAAAAAAAAAAAACAGCAAAGGAAATCTCCATTTGGCTTAGTAGAACTGGTTCCTCACTCTCTTGAGCACTGCATCCTTTCAAACAACTTGAGTACTACATACTTTTATTACTTGGTTGATCTTTCACATAATCATCTAATTACAACATTCACATTTATGGTTTTATTTTTCACATTAAAGTAGTACCTTTTCTCTGCCTCCCTTAGCGTTTGCCAACAAAGATCTGCACATGAACTCAGCAGGCCGCTCTGCTAGCACGTCGACCTTGAGCACGGCACTTGCCTTCTTTGCTATTCATTTGTTAGTCTTTAGTCCTAACTTAAATTTTTGGTTTGCAGTATTTTTTTTTCCCACTCTTCACATATGCAGCAGTCTTCTGGAAAGAGAATTACTTATAATATTTCTAACTTGGGGAAATCTTTCATCAAGTTGATAAAGTTCAGTGTTTTGAGCTAATATGATAGAATCCCCTGTCAGAGTATATGTTCCCTTTTTGTTCTATTTCAAAATATAAGACGTTAACTTTTGTACACATGCCATAGCATTTTTGGACTAAGTCAAGCCCTCCCGAAAAAAGTGAGAACTATGAAACAAACCAGTGTTCAGGGAGACACATCCTTGGAATATGAGCAAGCCCATTAATGCTATATTTTGAGTAAAGTGTGTTTGATCATATGCCTGCTGTCTTCCATGTCATCATTTCAAGTGAAGAAGAAACTACACCTCGTATTTGAGAATGGACTGCAAAAGCTGCTCCCTTGATTATGTTATAAATCCATAAAAAGATCCATTTTCAAACACAGCAACTTTTTAAATAGTCAACTTTCTATTTTTCATTTGAAAATAGAAGTCAAATTGTTATAAGTGCTTTCTTCATTATTCATATTTAATTACACAATGGATTATTCTTTATTATGTTAGTGTATTCATGAACAAAATGCCCTGTCCTGTGGAACGCTGGATATGGAGCGAAATATGGATATTTCGTAGAGTACTGGTTACATAGCTAGTCTGTAAACAACATCAAGTGAAGGGCACTGACTTCATCTGGAATTTTAGAGTCCTCTAAAATTGTTATATCCAATGGAAATTTTTAAATTGTTGTCTTGCAGGTCTTGAGGGTTATTTATTCAACTTAAATTTATCAAGCACCTTCCACATGGCAGACGTTATGTAGCTTTTACTTAACAGGATTATTTCTAAGGTTATAAATTTAAGTGCCACTTCTTTTCAGAATGACAGTGAAAGATAATGATTTGTGGTTCTCTGTGTGTGTGGTGTGATTGTAAAAGTCTTTGAGCTCCAGGCCATGCACATTTATGTTCCAGTAGTCTGTCTCATTAATCTCTTTAGCCCAGTATTTCTCAATGAAGTGAGTTCTGATCCATGTGAGGAAATAATGAAGGAGCATAACTGTGGCTCCCTTGATCTGAATATTACCTGCTACGTACTTCTAGAATAGTATTTTAGCAAACATGCAATGAAAAACATTAAAATATACAAAAACAAATGAATTATCTTAATTGTTCTCTTAATAAAAACATATGTCCCCTTGGAAGTAATAATTTCACTATTTTAATAACTATAGTTGCTTTGGAAATTTATTAGATAAAGGCAGCAACAGCATAAACTAGTGGTTTTGTATTACCAGATTGCTTCCAGATTTCTCTTTTCTATTCACTGAATAAGCATAGTGTATAAGGTCAAATCTCTAATGCTTCTCTCCAGGAGAACCACTGTTACATAAACACTAGATTTATAACACTACAAAATAGACATCAGGGCAAATTTTACAAGACCTATCAGTTTATTTTTATCATTTGCTCCTGCAGGTAGTCTTGTATAAGACCAAAAGAACCATAGAACATTGTTTTTTACATAAGCGATGATTGCAGTTAGGTGGAGTAAAGTTTACTAATATTTGTTAAGGAACCTACTATTAGGTTTCAGCTCTGTGTTAGACATTTACCTTCATCTGTCCTTGTCTGTCCCCCATTCCTGAATTGCCCTAATCTGTGTATCATTATCTTATGCATTCACTGTCATTATCTCAACTTTCCAGGGTGGGTTTTGGTATGTCACTAGTTCTTTCACCTGTGCCTATTTTCTTTCTTTTCTTTCTAATTTGTTAGTTCTATGATAGTATTGTTTTGTCAAATGTTTCCTTCTGCAATCTTCCTTTTCTCATTCTTTTAACTCATCTCATTACTGATGTCTTATTTATTTTCTTTAGTCCTGTAGTGTAATGCACTCATGGAGATGGGGGAAGGAGGGCTATGTTTTCTTCTAAAGTGGATTCTTGCTTCCTTCCCACTCCTCTGCCTTTCTTTCATTTTCATCTTTGCTCCAGTAGTCCTGCTTAGTTGTCATAGTCTCTTTTCTCTTTGTTAGACTTAAGTTGAATATGAACAATTCAATCAAGATCTTTTCTTCACTCTATAGTGTTGGTGAATTGTTCCTGTCTTCCTTTTTACCTTCTTTAAATAGACCTTTGTGCCTTGTCCCAGTGCTGCATTCAGTTTTGAGAGTTGACTGGAGGCCCCACATGCTGGGGAAGCGGGGAAAGGTAGTTGGGCTGGGGCTGTGTGCAGTTGCTTGTAGAATCTGGGCTTTGCTCTTCCTCAGTTACTGTGTTAAGTGCCCTGCATCAAGGTTTGCTTTACATGTTCACAGATGCCTCTCTTCGGAGGAGTGAGGATATGGGGATTTGTCCTCTCTAGCTTTGGATTATTACGCCAATTCAAAGAGGTGATAGCGTGCCTTTTATTTGTTGTTTTTGACCAAAAAGTTCAGCCCCAGGTGTTTTCTTCCCTTGCCACACCCCGCCTTCCACGCAGCAGGTGTTTCTATCTTTTCCCAGTTCATGGAGAAAGAGGAAACCTGTGTGCTTGTACCATGGCATCATTAACCCACAGAAAGGGAAGGAACTTTACCTGGGGCTCTTCTCCCCTCTCAGTCTCATTCTCTCCCCAACCTCAAAACACACACACACTTATTCAGATCTTATTTAGTCTTCTCTGTGGCTAAACTTTTGTTTACTGCTTGAAAGACAGTGAACTCTTATAGACTAATGAACCCTACGTTAGCACAAACTCTGATTTAACCCGACTGGCAGTTGGCTATCCCACCCCTTCATTCCAGCCCTTCTCCTTATCTCATTAGCTTCATGGTAATGAGATTCCCACATACGTGATTGAATTTGTTAGACTCCTACATGTAGCGTTATAATAGAGTTTGGCTGTAATTAATTAGCTTTGTTTGATTATGACTCATCTCCCTTTTCTTCTCCTTTCCTCCCAGGCATGAAAAACCAAAATGCTGAGCCCTGATATGCTTTTCTGTGTCTGAGGACATTCTGTGATGGCAGGGAAGGGTTTTTACTCTAGATGGGTTTTTCCATCTCTTCCCCAGGCTGCCAAAAGGCCACCTCAGTCCATTTTTCCTCAATTGGGGGATGTTAATGAAAGTTTTCAGGATTTTATCTACCTCACTTTCCCGTCTCCAACACAAGCTCTTTTTATCTTAAAATCTCCTGCTCATGGGTGTCACTTTTAAAGATGATGGTATAATGTTCTGTTTAACTTGGTTGGTTTCTGTTAAGATTTTTGACTTTTTTTTTTAACAGTGATTGTAAGTTTCTTCCATTAGAGCTTAGGCAGAAGATTATGTAATCTGGTTTTATTCTGTCATTTTAGCCCAGAAGTTCTGTGCAAAGCACTTTACATTTATTATCGCTTTTAATCTTTACCATGCCTTGTCAACAAACCATAGTGATATTTCTCATTCACACATGAGAAAACTGAGGTTTGTAAGAGTGAAGTTTCCCACACAGCTAAGGGGTGGGAGATCAGGGTCAAATGCAGACAGGTCTGTCTCCAAAGCCTGTGTCTCTCCACCTCCACACTGCCTGCCTGAATTGATGCTGGGTACCTCAGTGACCCTTCTCTCGGCTTTAGTTACTTCATCTACAAAATGAGGGTTCTGGCCTGCAAGGTTCTTCCCAGCTCTACACTTCTGTGTTTATAGTTAGTGGAATGAGAAGACTACTTTTTACTTAACATAAATTTATTTGACTTTACATTTAATAGGAACGGCCATACATTTCAAGTTTAAATATATGTTTACATATTTCTGCAGTCGGGAATTTTAGATTATATAAACCTTTTTGTTTTCTCAACTCATTTTTCAGGTGCTTTGGAATTTCATTGCTGTTCTTTTTAACATATGGTGTTTGCAATAGTAAAGTTGGAAATTTTGATTCAAATGTGAATTTTTTTTTCCTACTACTATTCTGTCTCTATTTAACACTTCTCAGTGTGCTGAGAATGCCTGAGTTGGAGGTAGCTTAAGGCAGTGAAGCAAAGCAAAATTAAATAATCCATTTGGAGGTTAAACCCCCACCCTTGACCTAAACAAACTGAGTTAACTAACCAATGATTACATTAAGGAGACTACAAACCCCGGCTTCCAAGAGTTTATAATCTAAAAGATAAACCGTCTGATGTTAACGTACGTCTTAACTCACATGTGCATACGCAGTAAACAGTAAATACGTCTGTGTTCACAGCTGCAAGTCACAGTAGTGTGGAAGCTAGAAGTACAGTGGAAACAGTCATGGTCTGTTAGATCGGAAAGTGGAGAACATGGGAGACAACTGTGGGCAGAATGGAGTTGTCTTAGGGATAAGGTCACATGAGACAGGACTATGGGTAAACAAAAAGAGGGAACTGACCCACATCACTCTTGGCCATTCCAAACTTATTCCTCAGTTAAGTGCTATTTAGTCCTGTGCTCAAAAGATTACAGCCTTCCTGATCTGCTGCCCAGGAATCAATATTCAGCATTTGTTTTTCACCCCTTCCTTTCGAAGTATCAGTTACATCCCAAAGAAAGGATCCATAGAAGTATTGAACTCCTATCGGCCTTTCTCTGGACAATATAACTTAAATGAGCCTCCTAACCATGCTTTTCTCACCTCTGTTTTGTTCATTTGATATTCTTGGGGCACCTTATATTTGCAAGACACTTTGCTAGGCCTTAGGTATACAGTGATGAGCAAAAGAAATATTAATATAATAGTATCTTAGCTGATGAATTTCTAGTGAATCAGAAAATTAGCAATTCTAAAAAAGAAGACAGACAATTGGCAAAGAAATCAAGGAAAAGGGTAAGAGACCAGGATAGAAAATAGCTGACAGTGAAGTGGGGAGCTAATCACTAGATGATTAGGTCATTTCTTTATTTTTGTCCTTTCCTCATATATTCCAAGTCTCTTGCTCAAACTATTTAACCACGCCTTTGTGGACTTTTCCTAAAGCTCCATATCTAGGCTCTGTCTGTAGCGTTGATAATACCCTAACACTTCTTTTAGTTAAAACCCAAGTATTTGTTCAAATCCTGTTCTATGTTTGGCTCTGCGCCAGGCATGGTGGTGTTTACCGTACAGGGCAGAGGCCCTGTAAGATCCCTATAAGGACCTTAGTTCATTTTCCATCCTTTACTTGTTTTGTTAGTCCCTTCTTCATGATGTTTATATCCCATACCCGTATACCATGGAGCCCAGAGTCAAGATAAATGTCTTTCTTATTTCTTACTGCCACTTCTAGGCCATTTCTCTTCCAATTAAAAATCCCATTTCCTTTGAGTTACAAGCATCATATAATACAATTCTGCCTGCTACACTCCTGGACACATTTTCTACAACCTCCTGTCCATCGTTCATTGAAGCTTTTGAGTACCTGGTTTCACTCTTCTTTTTCCCATGGGCTCAGCCTGTCATTCTTAGAAACTCCAGCCCTCAGGTAGAAAATTCATCCAGCTTCCAGACGCTCAGTTCCTTGAGCTCCTTCCTTCCAACATTCTTTCTTTCACTCTGCCTCAGCCACTCACTCTGAGGCAGTTCTCTGGTAGACCTTGTCATTACACCTGAATAACTAACAAGACAGGAGGAAAAATCAACAGTCTGGACTGGCTTCTCATTTAACTGATAAAGGCTCACGTGGCCCTTAATTTCCTGACAACTTTCCCACATCTCCCTGGTCAGTTCTCTGAGTAGGACTAGTTCATAGTTTCTCCTCCTATCTCAAACCTTCAACATTGCCTCCCGCTTCTCAGTGGATGACCTTACTCCATATTTCACTGAGAAATGAAAACCCATCCAAAAGGAACCCTTGTCTTCCCTTGACCAAATCTACTAGCCTTCCACACCGACTATCTTACTGTGTCCCTTTTCCTTTCACCTCCTGATTGTACATTTTCTTTCTGACATCATCAATTTTTTCCCCCTCTCTACTGGATCATTCCAATCAGGATACAAATGTGCAATTATATGGCCTATTAAATTCTTGAAATTTTTTGCAGAGACAGAGTCTCACTATGTTGTCCAGGCTTATCTCGAACTCCTGGCCTCAAGCAATCCTCCTGCCTGGGCCTCCCAAAGTGCTGGCATTACATGCATGAGCCACCGTACCTGGCCCCCCCATAAATTCCTGACTGACTAGGCCTATTAAAATTTTTAAAAATCCTTTCTTATCCACCCCTCCAGCCCTGTTCCAGCTAGCACCTTTCTTGACTCTGCAAGTACATATTTGTAGTAAAACTCATGGAAAGAATACTTACTGTCTCTTCATTGCCTCCATTTCCTCACCTCCCATTTTCCCTATGGAAGCCACGCCAATCAGTTCTCTAATGACTCAACTACTGAGATGTCCACAGTAGATCTATCTATCCTTCTTTCCTAAAGTATTTTCTTCACTGGCTGCTACTATTCAGACACACGTCCTGACTTGTAAATGTTGGAATGAGGGACTCATTTCTTGGGCCACTTCTCCATCTACACTCATATCTTAGGTGATCTAACCTTTCTTGTGGTTTCAAATACAACTACACACTGATGATTTCCACATTTACGTCTCTAGCCACAGTTCTCTACTGAGCTCCAGGCTGTTCCTGTGCTTCTGCAGTTGCCCCACTAGTATGTCTCATGGCATTTCACATTTAAAGCCAAAAGATTTCTGAAGTCCCCCCACGCACACAAATTCAGACCCTCTCCTCTTCCAGTGTTTTCCATCTCAGTACAAGTAGCATCCTTTCCCCTCCTCCCATTTTCCTAATTCCATGGCACCAGTTTCTCTTATTGCCCTCATGAGCAAGACCAGTTGTCTTTGTCCTCAAAATGTATCCTAAACCTGTCTAGAGTATTGCCACTCTAGTCCAAAAGGCCGTTCTCCACTCTTGTAAATGCTTCCCATGTAGCCTCTTTGCTTCCACTTTGGCTACTCTATAATTTTTATACAGATCTTTTAAATATGTAAACCAGATCATACCACTTCCCTTCTCAGAACCCTGCAGTGGTTTCTCATCACACTTAGAATAAATAGCTCTTTGGTCCAGGCCTTAAGTGATCCAGCCCTTGCCTAGCTCTCTGACTTCCTTTCCTAATGTTGGAGACAGTCAGAAGTGAGCAACCTGTGGAGAGGTGGGCCCCCCACTAGGTGGAGGGGATGGGGAGGGAAAGGAAAGAAGAAAGGGAGAAACCACTGACAATTCAAAAAAGTGCCTCATCAGAAACATGCATTGCCTGCTGTTACCTAATAGTTCAGACACAAAGTGGACTGGCAAATATTCTGCGGGTTCTTATTATGGAAAATTGACCCAGGTCGATATTCATTCTGCCAGAGCCACTGAGTGAACTCATGAGTGAATTTGTAGTTGCCGAAAAGAATAGTGTTCTTTGGCAAAACCAAAAGTGGGCATCACTTATCTTCATGTACTTGGCTAAAGCCCTAGAAAAACATTTTTGACTCTTAAGAAAACGATTTAAACCCAATAATCCTTGCTTCATTAGTTTTTAATGACAGGCTCATTCTGTAGAATTTTTCTTCATGAACTTACCTGACCTCCTGTAAAAAGAAAAATCTACCTCAGATGTGGAAATGTATTTATTATCTGTTCCATTCTGTTCCTCTCTGAGAACAGCAAGTTTTCCATGTAATTCTGTATACATAATCCTTTTTTTAAGGATTGTAGGCACATTTTGTGAATTTGGCCATGGCTTAATGATGCATAAAGTTGGATTTCTTCATGTTTTAAATATTCTTTTTTTAAAAAAACCCATACAGCAGTAAAGGGAAAGGAGAAGGAGAAGAAAATTAGAAGAAAATAATGCCTAATGCTTCAGTTTAACAAATAAATAACTTGTGAAATAAACCATTGGCATTTTGTAGGGTAAAAATCTCTCAAATCTATTCATTATAAAAATAAGTAATAAAATATTCATCTCACAGGCAGTTCAAAGGAACCTCAATGACTAAACTTGGTAATTAATTGGTGAGCTTTAATGAGCAATATAATAAACTTTTTTCTTGTAAAAGCTTGACCTAGTACAATTTTCGATAAAACAGTTTGCTTTTACAGAACAATAAAACTACAAAGACGTTTCAAGAATTAAGTCAGCTCCATGATGTGATCATTAAACTATTTGCTGTTAAATGTACATTCAAATTATTAGAGATTCAATAGAATTAACATCACTTTAGAAATGCTTTTTCTATTTTTCATATTAAACATAATAGTTCTAGAAGTTATAAGCATAAGTGAAATGTGTATGTTTCCTTCTCTCCTTTTTAAAAAAATCCATGACAGAAGTATGACATCCGAGTTCTGTGTCTGCAGAAATTTACCTATGGGCATTTAATGTTATACTAGAATATGCATAATGAGTGAATGGCTGTTAATTCCATGTCATATTGAGGAAAAATGCTTCAAGTATGTGTAACTCCCACCAGAATAATTGGCTTTTTCTTTGCTATCTTTGGAACTTTGATTCCTACTCTTGATCTCTTTCAAAGTTTGATTTTATGAAACTGCTCAAAGATAGAGAGAAAGGTTATGGGTTTGTTTTTTTTTCGTTTTTTTTTTTTTCATTTAAAAAATTAAGAAAAGACAAATCTGCTATGTTCCTATCGGAATTAAGTAGTACTGTTGGTCTAGTTTAAAAAATTAAGGACTTTGTTTTATTTTCATGCAAAAATCAACGTTCTGTTTTCTGGGTAACATCTAAATTAAAGATTTCTGTTCTTATTTGTTAGAATCATATTGCTTAAATTTAGTCTTTTATGATTATTAATCCACATTCTTCAAATGTAAGGAACATTGGAATAAGGAAGTGATACAGTATCTAATTTTTTATTTGCTTTTTATTTGCTGAAATATGACCGCATATTTTGCTCAGTCCAAAAATTTATGAAGAGAAAAACTTTAATAGCATTAGTAACCATGTGTAATGTCAATAAAATGGAAACTGAAATGCATGCGTTAGCATGAAACATAAGATTGTGGGAAGAGACAGAAGATAGATAATACTTTCATAAGAAACGTTACTAGAAAATAATAGTTCCCTGGTTGAAAGGAAAGGTGAAGGTACTTAAAGGAAAATAACAATTGCCTCAAATTTTATTCACCATGACAATAAATGCATTCAGAACTCTTCCTGAAGCTAATCAGTTAATGATGCTTGAAATATGTTTAATTTTGGTAGTTGAGGGAAGTATATTCTAGAAGAAATGAAACCAAGGTATCACTTGGGTGTCAGTACAAGAGGAAGCAATGGAATGTTTGTTGATTTCACAGTAAGTGACTTAGAGGAAATCTGTAATACTTAAAAAATTTTAGTGTGGTTTTATAATGCTGAGAAATCTGCATGGTATACTGAGATTAATATGGTCAGACAACAAAATGATGAGTACTACAAATACCAATAAGAAGAATTGTATTTTAAATGTTAACCTAGTAAAGAGAATGGTTGGAACATCTTGGACAACAGATTGATGTATACAAAACAGTGAAAAGGTTTTCATGTAGGAAAATGTGTGTAAGCTATTTTGGAAATGTGATCTGACTTTTAATTCTTTGTATAAAAAAATAAGAGTATTTATCCATACATGTGGTGGGGAGGTCCCCTAAAGTAACTATGTAGTATTAATACTATAGTTCAGTTGCTCACTACGTATTCTTGGTGTCACGGGGCACTCACTATAAGCCAGTTTAAAATTTTTGACCTTTTTTTTAGCATGATGTTAACCGAGGAGAAATATGGATGAATCACCTTTTGTAACTCAAAAAAAAAAGAAAAAAAAATTAGAAGAGACGTACAAATGAAAGCAAAGCATTTTTTCATATTTGCAGACTGCATTTTGAATGTCATATTATTTGAGGGTATTAAGTTTTAATAAGTATTAAGTTTAATAAGCCTCTGGATCAAGAGAAAATTATTTCAGCATTTTAGTATTATGTGTCTCTGATAACGAACACTGTTATTTCTACTCTCATGAGAATGAACATGAGCACTGTTCTGGCCTTGATATGAGTGACCATGGAAATTGTTTACCCCAGAGTGGTAATGATATAATGACATGGTTACACCAGTTGTACAGTGTTTGGACTGGAAAGTCCCTTAAAGTGCCCACACCCACCCATCTCCCTTTTTTTGGGGGGGACATGGTTGGTGTTACTGTTATTTTGATGCAGTCATTCATTGCTTAATGACAGGGATATGTTCTGAGAAATGTATCGCTAGGTGATTTTGTGGTTGTGTAAACATCATAGATTGTGTTTATACAAACCTAGATGGTATAGCCTACTACACACCTAGGCTATATGGCGTGGCCTGGGGCACCCAGGCTACAAACCTGCACAACATGTTACTGTACTGAATACCGTAGGCAATTGTAGCACAATGGAAGGTATTTGTGTATCTAAACATAGAAAAGGTATAGTAAAAATACAGTATTAGAATCTCATGGGACCACTATTATATATGTGATCTGTCTTTACCAAAACATTGCTATGTGACACATGACTGTACTTATTTTGCACTTCCATTTGGGGCTTTTTTCTCAAGGATTAAACATTGTTTAAACTACTGACGTAAGAATTATCCTAGAAAAGAAAAACCAGTGTCAATGTGCTGAAAACCAAATGAGACTTTTTAAAACCCCATGTCAGGCTGTGTTCGTGCGTATGTGTATTTTGTACTTATTCCCCGATAACCTTTTATCTCTTGGACACTTAATTTGTCATTTAGGACATCTGTGGTTAGGAGTGGAAGGCCCATTTTGTAATTGGTCACCATGCCAGAGGTGAAAGCCATTGACACTGAGCCTCCAGGGAGGGAGAACTCTTGGCAGGGTTCACGACCAGTGGGTGTTTTTTTCAGTTCTGTCAGGTCTGTGTTCCCTTGGGGGAATTTGTACCCAAAGAGTATTGAGTTTTTCTGTTGATTATTTTCCAAAAGCATGTGTTTTCTGCATTCCTATTTTATGGTTCCCTGCAAAGGAGGAACAGTTTCTTTCCTTATTTGGTTTGGATTTGATTAGCAGTGTTTGGGATTAGTTTAGTCTTTTTAAAGTAAAACAAATGAGAGGTAGCAGAGGGTGGTAGAAATAGTACTGGGCAAGGAAACAGGAGACCAGAGTTCTGGTCTCCGCTTTTGCTCCAGCCAACCCCAGCAGACAAACTCTCACTGCTTAACTGGCTCCGTCTTTGGGTTATATGCAAATAAAATACACGGATAAATTAAGAAAACTGGTCAGTCAACCTCAAATGAATTTCAAAATTCCACATTCCTTGTAATAATAACGACAGTAACAACAACAGCAATAGCTAGCAGCTATCAGATATTTTTAAAATGTTGTTTCTAATTCCCACAACAACCCTGAAAGATAGGTATAATTTTTCAGATAGTGATGCAAAAGTTTGCTCCATACCATACAGATAGCAAATGGCAAAGCCAGGACTGAACCTCAAGTTGGTCCAACTCCATGCAGTTGCTCCGATACTCTTGATTTTTCCAATCTAGACAGTTGTATAGTAGTTATGCATATGGGTTTTAGAATCAGACAGATCTGAGTTTAAAACTCAGCTTTCCCACTTTCTAGCCATGTGGCCTTGAGCAAATCGTTTACCCTCTCTCTGAGCATTGTTAAACTGTGACATGGGCAAAATCACAGCTACCTCATAAAGTTAAGGATAGATGCACAAAAACGTAAAGCACTAAACACGTGCAAGTATGAAGCGAACGGTAGTTTTTGCCTCAGCTGCTTATTTATAATCATTATTTCTAATAAAAGAGGCCTAACATGAAGATATTTATATATAGAAGTATTGGGTTTTTGAATCTATATATGTACCCCTCTCTGAAAACTAATTCTTTCTTAAATGAGTTCTTGCTTTTTTCTTTTTTTCCCTTTCTCTGAGAGTATGAACATATCTCTGAGATTATCTAGGATTTGTGGTTGTTGTTTGCTTTGGGGGAATATGGCTATCAACATGCACATCAGACATGAAGAAATTCCTCCCACTGTCAGTTGGCCCTCTGAACCCCCAAGTTTACCCAAAATCCAGAAGACATTCAACCATATTTCAAAGGATTTCTCTCAACAAGTCCTTGAGAGATTACTATCTGCTGGGCACTACCCCAGGCCCTGAGGTTTTGGATATTTCCAGGCATGTTTCTGTGGGGAAATGTAAAAGTCCACTAACTGCTAAAACAAAAGAATTTGTGTGCTAGACACCTCTAAAGAGGACAGGCTTTCTTTTGTACTCTTTCTCAGCTAGTAGCTAAATAGGATTCTGCTGATAGTGATTTTGGTTTTGGTCAGTAATTTAAAACTATTTAAGTCAACAACTTATCACTGCTTGTATGCTTCACGAGCATGTCTATGTGTATGCTTATCAGCCACTGTTCCTGGATGAGAGTGGGTGTAAAGAAAACAGCACCTTCAGTAAGTGGGAAAGTAATTCAACAAAAAGTTAGGATGTGAGTATGTTTACCAAGAAACAGGTAATACCCAATGGACTAGTATCATTTAATAGGTTTTTTACATTGGCTTATTAAGTGGTGAAACTCTTTACTCTGAGACTGCCCTTCACCCCACCAAGTGGTAAAGGAATCTTAACTGGGATCCACCCTCCTCTTTTTATCCCTGTTCCCTCTTCACTTCCATGTCTTTATTAAGGACATTTCTGAAAAATGCCACCTCTGGGAAAGGGCTCTGGATTCACCATGTGAGAACTCTTTTCTACATAATTAGCCTAATTTTTTTTAAATCAGATCTTAGCAGTCATTGTCCCAGTATATTTTAACTCTGTGATGTTACCAGTTTGAATATTGAATTTGAGGCAGTAAACCTTCCTACAGAAAGATGTATACTGTGCTTTATGCATCATCACTGAAAGAATTTTGCTTTGAAGCCCAGTGTGAACACTTAATTTTTATTTGCTATTATAAAAGAGTCTCTTTGAGCTGACAAATATGAAAATATGACTGTGATTTGGGCATGAGTCCAAAAACTTTAGAGAGAATGATGCTTTTATCTTTGAAAGTCTTTTGACTACTGCATTATTCTATTAATAGATGGAGAATGGGTAATAACATCCTTCAAGGCCTTCTTCTTTTGGAACTGGTCTTCCTACACACTATAGGGAAAAGATGTATGTGTCTAGTGGTAAGAGTTTAATGTACATTTACTTAAATATTCTGTCTTGGGGCAGCTGTTAAGTTTATTTAAGAGCTCTATGTAGCCAGGTTTCTATTTTTTCTCAATTTATATGCTATCCTCCCTGGAATTTTGGTTAAACAATAAAAAATTATGCTTTTAAGTTGATGAGCAGTTACAGACTTAAGATTTCTCATGAAATGATAGTGAGGAAGCCTTGAGCTAAATGGCAGTTTCCCCAGCATCCAGGAATTCTGCATTTGTCTTTACAGAGTCTGCAGATGTGTCCACCTCTAATTGCAGCAGGAATATAAAAGCAGCTCATCTCATTATATTCTGTTGTAACAAATAATTAAAGATTTTATGAAAGGTTAAACAACACTCCAGAGGGAATATTTTTATAGATCAACTAAATGCACATACTGATCATAGGAAACATTCCTATAAACAACAATCCAAAAATCTTTAATTAAATAGCTATAATAATTTCAATATTTATCTAGAACCCCAGATGAAATCTTAATGATTTCCTGTTCATGAAAGTTGTCAGAGTAAAAGAAAAAGAAATTATTTTACCAATCCTGACTGATTTTGAGTTAGAGCTTAAGGGATTCTGCCCACACAACAGTCATTTACATAACCCTGGGAATCTTCAGAATCTAGATTTTAGCCCTAGGTCATTACTATTTAAGCCAGATTTTAGAAATAACCTGCAGATGTGAAAGTAAAAATATATCAGCCATCATCTTCTAAAACTAAACTAAGCAACTTAGAAGAAAGCATAGATTCTCATTAGGAGAGATCTTTAAACTTGATGGATATTGAGGATAAGCTTTTTAAGTGTTCATTCTAATATATTTGAATGTTTTTTCTGAATCTTTACTGATAATAGAAAAGCTTTCTACTGATGGTTAAGACCTGTAAAGGAATTCTATTTGAACTACACCTTTCCTATATTTTATGTATTTTTTCCTTCTGGATTTGAGTAATCTCCTTTTTGGGGGTAATTCTACCCATACCTCCTTGCCCTGACTTTGGAAGATTCTTAGAGAGCATGAAGCACACCTGGGTAGAGCTATTGTTTGCGGGAAAAGCTCTTAAGGTTTGCTCCAAGAAGTAATGCTAAAAGAGTACAGCAGGGACACTTGAGTTTTCATTTCTTTTTTTGTTATAAACTAAAGCATTGACTCTGTGATAACTATGGCTTTAAGTTTTCATGCTTAGAAAAATCTTTTCAAATAAGCCATATTGCACCCAGTAAATGTAGAGGCATTTGTGAGATGAGGGAAATTTATGAGAAAGGGCTTTGCTGGGGCTTTGATTGTCCTTTGCTCCAGCCCTCCTTCTACATTTTTCTGTGCAATTTCTTGAGCTCCTTCGTCTTTGAAGATCTCACATTTAACCTCTGTTTGCACATCTCGGTTCCCTGTGGCCCGATTTGTTACTGCCAGCCACTTGCTCAGATCTCAGAGGCTTCATTAACTTCACATTGACACTATGTCCAGCATTACCTATAACCAATATAGCAGTGAATGATAAAGACCACAAACATTGGCTTTAGCCTGCTTTCTGTTTCCAAATTTGGCTTTCACCCAGTACTTTTGATCAAGGCACGGAGACTTCCAGAATGTTTATAATCTTGTAGTACCACTTCATTGGCGTAAATTTGTTCCTCAACCCAGATGGTGATCCACTTACGAAGGTTTTTTTCTTCCTTGCTTATTTGTTATTTAGAAAGCCTGGGATTGGGAATAGTAGGTCCATTTTGTAACTGGTCTTTGTGCCAGAGGTAAAAACCATTGGCAAAGCTCTTCTATGAAGGAGGAGCTGTTGGCAGGGCCAGGGGCTGGTGGGCGTTGCTCAGTTCCGTTTGGAT
This sequence comes from Lepilemur ruficaudatus, assembly GCA_963574885.1. Lineage (NCBI taxonomy): Eukaryota > Metazoa > Chordata > Mammalia > Primates > Lepilemuridae > Lepilemur > Lepilemur ruficaudatus. Next base: position 24,046 of record CAUYRT010041783.1, read on the forward strand.
TATACTCCCTTGGGGGAATTTGTACCCAAAGCATTTTCAGTTTAGTTTTCTATTGCCTCTTCTCGCCCTCCCCAAAAGCATATGTTTTCTGAATTCTTTATCCTGGTTCTCTCTTAATAAGCGGAAGTCCCCTTCCTTTTAAGGTTTAAATTTGTTTGAAAATGCTCATGGCTATGATTTTTTTTGTAATGTAGCAATATGCGGGCACCGAGGCCATGCCTTCTTAATTTATCAAGTAATATATAAATGCCAATTTACAAAACTAAATTTTGAGATCCAGCAAAGTGCAGACTAATTTCCAGAAATCATGCAGTATGTAAAATAATCATAAACGTGAGTGGCAGCCTAAAGCCAGTAAGTGACTTAGGGTAGGCTTAACCCATCCAAAAGTATTTTTGAATTAAATAGCTACTGGGCCAGGTGGGCAGGAAATACAGTGTATAGAAGCCAGGACCAATCCTCTAGCCCTGCAGTCCCCATCCCCCAGGCCGGAGAGCTCCGCTGCCACCCCCACCCCCACCCCACCTTCCCTGGAAAAGAAAACTTCCAAGAAACTTAGGAACTGGGGGCCACACAGCAGGAGGTGAGCGGGCAAGCGAGAAGCTGCATCTGTGTTTACTGTAGTTGCAGCCGCTCCCTGTCGCTCACATCACCGCCTGAGCTCCGCTACCCCGCCCCGTCCATGGAAAAATTATCTTCTTCCATGAATGCAGTCCCCCTACCTTTTGGGGGCCAAAAAGGTCGGGGACCGCTGCTACGAGCTTACAGGAAAGACAGCTATTGAAAAAAGCAAACACACATAAACAAAACCTGCCTCTATAGGAGTTGAGACAACGAGAGAGGCTTATGGGCTAAAGTAAGAATGAAATGTCTGTCTGGTTTGGTTTTCATTGGGTTTTTATGCTGTTGAGAAAATAGCAATGTACTGTGTAAGAAAATATATATAGCTTTTAATATTATTCCTATGGTAAATGGTGAAAGAAAGCAAAGGTGCTAAAGATGAGGAAGATAGGATTGGCTCTAATAAAGATGTCTCTTTCTGTGGCTTACTTTAAAAGGAGGAAGATCCAGTTTGGGTGGGTGATCCAGCCTGCCTTTTGCTGAGACTATTCTCAAAGGTAAAATGTAACATAAAAACAAAAGCAGGTTCCCTAAAGATTTGTAAGGGACTACATCAAGCAGTTTAATTTGATGAAATTAAATTATTGAATTCTTCCTTAAATCTCAAATTAAATTTGTATCAGCAGAATGAAATGATAGAAAGTTTACTTTAAACAGAAACAAACTTTGTATGCTCTGTGCATCTTTTTTTTTTTTTTTTTTTGTCTGAGACAGAATCTCACTCTGTTGCTCTGGCTAGAGTGCAGTGGCATCATTATAGCTCACAGCAACCTCAAATTCCTGGGCTCAAGCGATCCTTCTGCCTCAGCCTCCCAAGTAGCAGGGACTACAGGTGCGCACCACTGCACCTAACTAACTTTTCTATTATTAGCAGAGACAGGGTCTCACTGTTGCTGAGGCTGGCCTTGAACTCCTGATCTCAAACAATCCTCCCACCTCAGCCTCCCAGAGTGGTAGGATTACAGGCGTGCACCTCTGGGCATCTTTGTTTAAGTGTCAGGATTATCATTCATGTAATAATTTGTGTGAATGGTGCCCTGGTGTCTTGCATTGCATGGCCTGTTGAGGTAAGAGTAGCAATGCAAGTTGGAGAAATGATTAAATTTGGATTTTTCCCTAAATTTTTTATTATAATAATATGCCTGTTTTACATTAAAAAAGAGAATGAAATCATGTCTTTTACAGCAACATGGATGGAACTGGAGGCCATTATCTTAAGTGAAACAACTGAGACACAGAAAGATAGATACCGCATGTTCTCACCTACAAGTGGGAGCTAAATAATGAGGACACATGGATGTAGAGAGTGGAATAATAGACACTGGAGAAATGGGAGGGTGAGAGGGGGATGCGGGATAGGAAATTACCTAATGGATGCTACATACACCAATTGGCTGAAGGTTACACAAAAAGCCCAGACATCACTACTATATAGTATATCCATATCACAAATCTGCACTCATACCGCATAAATCTATAAAAATAAAAATATTTAAAAATACATGCCTGTTTGTTAATAGCATACATTAATAGCATACAGCTATCACTAATTTTTCTTCCTCTCACTAAGCCAAATAAAGCTGGTGCTATACATTTATATTCATAAGGATTTAATTTTGAGATCATTTATAATCACAATTTGTAACCTATGAAAGCATTAATATATGAAAAGTGTAAAGCATTCCATGTTTACACTTTTTCCTTTGCTCAATTGTTAGAAGCATCATCTTTTATTCTCAAGAATCCTTTTCTAGGTAGAAATAAATAAAATCATGGAAGGTGAATATAATGCCCAGAGATCCTCAAGGAATCTGTGACACGGTCTTTCCACTTAAAACAGATTTCATGAAATTAAATTGGTATTTTTACAGCTTAATTCCCTATACCAATTTATAGCTTCTATAGGGAAACCATTTGAAAGTTAAAAGTTTCTGGAAGTATGATATTGGATAATTAAGAGGAAACAGTGGTTGCTTCCTTAGTTGCCTCTTCACGGGAAGGTCAGCTATAGTCAGTGTGTACATTAGCTGACCTCTGAAAATATTCCCCTGGAGTACTGGGCAACCTCAAAGATGTTCCTTACTGCTTTAGCTTTGAAATGATCCCTAATCCCAAAAACAATACCTCTGCCTCCTTTCTAATAAGTCTCTTCCACTTAGAAGTGATGTCTATTTTTATGGAATATTTATCAGGCTCTTTAAAATTTACATGATATGTAGAAAGGTATGGTAAGTTTCATCTCTTTCAGGTGACTCTTTCCTTCTCAAGCTGTTTGGTAATACTAAATTCAGTCAGCCCTGATGATAACCCTCTCAGCTGACCAAAAAATGTTGGCAGGTCTCTAGTAACAGGAGGAAAAGCCATAGGGGGCTTGGTTAAGATGGAGGTCTCTAGATAACATTCACGTATTAAAAGCTACAATAAAAGGTGTGTCTGTGTCTATCTCCCTACCTCCTCTCTTTGTTAGCCAATCACAGTATACATTGAATGGGAAGAGGTGACTTGTGTGGGTATGTGATTTTTAGATTTATTATGAAAAATTTTCTATTATTAAAATTTTAATTTGAGTAATGCTGGTAATCCATTTTTGTTTATGTCAACTTTCCAGGCATTTGATAGCATTGGGCCTAAATCTGAAACTCTCTGTAAATTATTTGTCTCCTCATTAGTGTTTAATATTAAAAGAACCTACAATCAATGGATCCACCCATCTGAGAACAGGGGTTAAAGAAAGAAAATGCTTCATACTAGCAGCATGCATGCCCGTACTAAGCTCTCATCCTGTGCTTTCTTTCATTTTCTGCAATAGAAGAGTCCAAGCTCTGCTGTACCTCTGTTTCCCATTTGCATTCTACCACACTGTTGCTTGCAGGGGGACTTCGATTGAGAAGCCAGATGATCAAACACATCAGCTCCTGATGCTGTGAACCACCCATCTGTGGTAGTCCACTGGGCCCGCCACCTCATCTCCCACAGCCAAATTCCTTGCATTGCCACATATGAAATGTTTTGTTTTTACAATGCTGTCAGATAAGACAATTCTGTTTTAGGAACTAAATTTAATAAAGGGGAATTAATCTTGCACAATGGTAGAAAAGCTATTTCTGAAATTATGACCTATTTCTGATTCAGTGGATTGGTAATAAATATTCACAATTATTATTTGCTGGCATACATGGATAGTCGGCACATGATAGTATTATAGTTTTCAGTGTGCTTATTTTTTTTTTTTTTTTTTTTTAGACAGAGTCTCACTCTGTTTCCCAGGCTAAAGTGAGTGCTGTGGCGTCAGCCTAACTCACAGCAACCTCAAACTCATGGGCTCAAGCGATCCTCCTGCCTCAGCCTCCCGAGTAGCTGGGACTACAGGCATGTGCCACTATGCCCGGCTAATTTTTTTATATATATACTTTTAGTTGGCCAATTAATTTATTTCTATTTATAGTAAGAGACGGGGTCTCGCTCTTGCTCAGGGTGGTTTCGAACTCCTGACCTTGAGCAATCCGCCCGCCTCGGCCTCCCAGAGAGCTAGGATTACAGGCGTGAGCCACAGCGCCCGGCCTCATTCCTTTAAAGTGTACAAGTCAGTGGCTTTTAATATATTCACAGCTGTGCATCCATTGCTCCAATCAGTTTTAGAACATTTTTATCACTGCAGAAGGAAACCCTGTACCCGTCTGCAGACACTTCCCATTGTCCCCAACCACTCTCCCCTACACCTTCACCTCTAGGAAACTACTGATCTACTTTCTGTGGCTGATGGAATTGCCTATTCTGGATTTGCTTTTTCATACAATATCGTATGATTTCATGAAATCGTATGTGTTCTTTTGTAACTGGCTTTTTTCAAGGTTTTCAAGTTTCATCCATACTGTAGCATTTATCGGTACTTCATTCCTTTCTATTATTGAATACTGTTCCATTTTATGTATATAACACATTTATCTAGACATCAGTTGATGGACATCTTAGTTGTTTCCACTTATGACTATTATGAATAATGCTGCTATGAGCATTTGTGTTTGAGTTTTTGTGTGAATGTGTTTTTATTTCTCTTGGGTATGTGCCGAGGAGTGAATTGCCAGATCAAATGGTAACTCTATTTTTCACCTTTTGAGGAACTGTCAGGCTGTTTTCCAACAGATGGCCACACCATTTTACGTCTGTACTAGCAGTGGAAATGAGGGGTCCAGTTTCTCCATGTCCTCACCAACACTTGTTATTTCTGTATTTGTTGCTATGTTCATCCTGGTGGGTATGAAGTAATTCAGTGTGGTTCTGATTTGCCCTTCCTTGATGGCTAATGATGTTCAGAATATATCATGTGCTCACTCTGGGAGGCCGAGGCGGGTGGATTGCTCAAGGTCAGGAGTTTGAAACCAGCCTGAGCAAGAGTGAGACTCCGTCTCTACTAATAATAGAAACAAATTAATTGGCCAACTAAATATATATAGAAAAAATTAGCTGAGCATGGTGGCGCATGCATGTAGTCCCAGCTACTCGGGAGCCTGAGGCAGAAGGATCGCTTGAGCCCAGGAGTCTGAGGTTGCTGTGAGCTAGGCTGACACCACAGCACTCTAGCCTGGGCCACAGAGTGAGACTCTGTCCCCCCCACCAAAAAAAAAAAAAAAAAAGAGTATTTCATGTGCTTATTGACCACTTGCATATCTTCTTTGGAGAAATGTCTACTCAGGTCCTTTGCCCATTTATTAATTGGGTAATTTGTGTTTTTATTATTGACTTGTAAAAGTGCTTTATATATGCTAGATACAAGTCCCTTAGCAGATATATGATTGCAAATATTTTCTCCCTTTTTTGTGGGTTGTTTTCTCACCTTATTGATAGTGTCCTTTGCAGTACAAAAGTTGTTAATTTTGATGGTGTCCAATTTATCCATTTTTTTGTGGTTGTTGTTTGTGCTTTTGGTATCATAGCTAAGAAACCGTTGCCTAATACATGGCCGCAAAGACTTATGCCTATGTTTCTTCTAAGAGTTGAATTGTTTAGCTCTTTCATTTAGGTCTTTGACCCATTTCGAGGTGATCTTTGTATATGGTATGAGGAAATTTCATTCTTTCGCGTGTGGCTATCTGGTTTTCCCAGAAACATTTGTTGAAAGGACTATTCTTTCCTCGTTGAAAACTCTTGGCAGCCAATATTATTTTTGTTCTAATTTTTTTTATTGTGGTAAAATTCACATAAATAACATAAAAATTACCATTTTAACCATTCATTGTTATTTTTTATGGCATGGAAAAAGAATTGAGAAACTAAAGAAACTGCAGAGAGATTTCTTGATGAATCCTGGACAGTAATGATGCATGATATTGTGCTGTGTATACGCAAGTGTTATCTCACTCCGTCCTTGCAACTCTATATGGTAGGCTATGATTATTCCCATCTTATAGATGAAGAAACTGATACGTAGAGAGGTTAAGAAGCGTGCACAAAGGTCAACTGCTAATAAGCAGTGGTCTGGGCTTTGAATCCAGGCCCAGCTGACTCCAGCACTGGTATTAACAATTCTTGGCTCATGCTGGAAATAATAACAGCAGCTAACTATGTGTCAGCCACTATTCTGAGCATATTCCTAACTCATTTCATTCCTGCAATAACCATACGAAGGGTGTGTGCTACTCGTATGTCCACATACAGATGGATAAACCAAGATGCAGAGAGTTTAAATAACAGCCCAACCAGTAAGTGGCAGAGACCGGATTTGAACTCAGAGTCTTTGACTTTTAACCGGCACACTACACTCTTCAAAACTTTGTTGCTGCTGTTTTCAATTTTCAACTGCAGCTTCTCTTTTTGGATTTTTTTTTTTAGTCTACTCATTTGTGATTTCCACAAATAAGTTGCTTTAATTTTACCAGGACTCCTTAACTCCAGGGCTGCTCACTGTAATAGTCTTAAAGGAATTTCTAGTAGGTATTTTTGTCTTAATGACATGAGCAGCTTTCATGACATGAGCTTCTGCTTTTTCTAACCTAGGGGAGTTACTTGCAATGACAGGGGCATCAAGAGCTTATAGGAACCCGGCCAACCCCACTGTGGGTTTTATTTAAGGCGAGATGGATGACTGCAGGTCCTTTAGGCCTGTGTGTCATTGATCATGGCCTACACGAGTATAATAAATGCTGCAGTTTGGGAAGATGACTGGTATGATGCTCCCCGTTTTTACTGTTTCTTCTAAATCATAAAATGCCAGAGCTCATGAATTCCACTTGTTCTTTTTGCAGATTAAAAAAAGTGACTGCCCCAAAGGTTATGAGACTTGCCCAGGACTTCTGATCCCAGCCCAGGGCATTTCCTTGTCCCTAGGCTGCTTCTCGGTGATGTCAGTGTAGTTGTTTTCTTGCTTTTCGGGGGAGGGGCGAACTGTCGCAAGGTGTCTGCTGCTCATGTCTTAACAGTGGAATGCAGGATGATATAATGCTTTTCAGCCATTTCATTGTGAATTTACTCCAGATAGTTTTTGTTTAATCACAACAATATTTCCTAGGTTGCCAGGCAACATGGCAACAGAGTTTCAGGCTTTCTTGCCAGCCAATGACAGGGAAAGCGTTCTCTCTTTTGCCTCTAAAATGAACTTCTCTTGTCTCTCTTTCTAGATTTGTGTTCACTCTGTGTTGAGGTCAAAGAATCAAATAGGCATAGAGGACAAAAAAGCGGGAAAAGCTAATTTAAGAGGAAATGAGCATCCTTCTTTCTGGTTCTTTCACTGTATTAGTGAATGGTGTGGACATCCAGTTTGTGCGTGACGCTGTGTTAGGTGGGAGAGCTGGCACTTGCCCAGCTTTGCATCACAATTCAACATAGACCTGGCTAACTGGGGAAGGAGGCACATTTAATTAAGATTAAAAAGATTAAAAAGTCGCAACTCCAGGGGAATTCACTTAGGTCAAATGTGCACCCCTCTCTGGAAAGCCTTTGTCAACTTTGGAGGGGAAGGGTGGGAAAAGACCGGTGCCTGTAAACCACAATTTCAAAACGAAGTGTGCGTGGTGGGGCTCTTCCCTCCCCACCCCGAGGCCTGGTCCTCACCCATGCAATGATGTCATCGCCCTGAGGAATCCGCCGTGGAAGTGGGAGACGGTGATCCTGGAGGACGCTGGTGAAACTGAATGAACGATTTGTGGTTAGGGGGAAGTTGAAAAGGAGCTGCTGTACTGTGGTCATGAGTTGGGCTGAGGAAGATGTTCCTTGTCCCCCAGCAGGGCCTTTCCCGGCATTCTAATTGCGTCCCTGCCATTCGTGTCACTTTCTCTCCCATTGCCTCTGCCTCTCGTGACCTCCCTTCTGATGTCTCTCCTGTGAGGTCCCTCCTGGTGCTGTGGCCCCCCGAGGTGAGCGTTTCCTGACGGGGCGCCAGATGCAGGACTCTGTCCCATGCAAACCCTTTAGGTCACCGGCTTCGGCTTCGTGGAGGCCTTTGTCACCCTTGTCTCGACTCCTCCCTGCCCTGCCTTCTGTCCCCCAGGTTCCTCCTTCTTGTCTTTGGGTCCCAGCCCCTCTTTTTCAGTGCCGTCTTTTACAGCATAAAACGCAGATGTGTGGCCCTGTTTATAGCCGCACTTCCGTCCCCTCACTCCCGCATCCTGCAGCACGAATCCACACTGAGCTTCCTGCGTAAACAACACTCTTCCGGAATTTCTCTGATCTGATTTCCTCTCCCTCACCTTTGCCAGAATCACATTCGCCAGGGTTTCCAATGACTCCTAACCATCAACAAAGAAGGCCGGTTCCCCTTGTTTGGGCATCCGTTCGGTAGCGCTGGCTGCACGCCACCATGCTGTGTGAGCCGGAGGACGCAGCTCCGCCCTCAACACGCTTCCATCCTAGCAGAGGAGAAAGCAAGACGCAGACACTGATCTCGGGCTCCCGACTCGAGCTAGGGCAGAAAATGCTTCCTGAGACTCTCCGTAACTTGCTTGATCAGTTGGCTTATTAATTTATTGCTTAATCCTTTCTTTGTCTGATCTACATAGTTTGCCTTTTAATTCAAGTACTCTTATATCCTTTTTGGGAGATAGGTATGTTCTGTGATCCTGTCTTTATAAAGCCCCTGACCACATACTTTAAAATGCCTACTGGGCCGGGCGCGGTGGCTCACGCCTGTAATCCTAGCACTTTGGGAGGCCGAGGCGGGCGGATGGCTCAAGGTCAGGAGTTCGAAACCAGCCTGAGCAAAAGCAAGACCCTGTCTCTACTATAAATAGAAAGAAATTAATTGGCCAACTAAAAATATATAGAAAAAATGAGCCGGGCATGGTGGCACATGCCTGTAGTCCCAGCTACTTGGGAGGCTGAGGCAGAAGGATC
>CAUYRT010041784.1:0-12733 GCA_963574885.1 Lepilemur ruficaudatus
GGGCAACAGAGCAAGACTCTGTCTCAAAAAAACAGGATTTTATTGTTTGGTGATGAACGGAAGTAGGAGGGAGATAGGCAAAATCAGGGACAATGAGAGTTCTCCAAAGTAAGAGGCTTCTGAGAATCGGGGGATCCATGAGTGGCAGAGACGTCGCCCTGCCCTTCCCGAAGTCTGGGTATGAAGAGCACTGGAAACTCCCAGGAGGCTGGCACAGTCCACAGAGCTGTGGCGGGGGCAGTGGGCATGTCTGCGGTGAACACTTGGGCCTCCTCAAGCATTTTTCTCTGCATGAGATCTAGATCGCTAGGACCTTCGTATTATCCTAAGGGTTGGGGTGGACAGTGGCGGGGTGAGGTGTCACTACGTGTCTAGGGGTTTGAGTTGATTTAATTTGCCTTAAAGAAAATACACAGGAAGATCTTACGTGGTTGCAAATACCTCTTTCATTTCTCTTCTTATTATTCACTTGGTTATTATGTGATACTGGGGAAGTAGGATATTGAATCTATCAGCCTCAGCTTCCTCATCCGTAAAATGGGCAATAATAACACACAGCTCACAGAGTCGTTGCATGTGAAGATTGAAGGAGTGTGTCTGTAACCGTGCGTATGACTGTCTATAACTGACCGCTCTTATTGTCCCTCTTCTCATTCTCTTGGACATTCCCAGCTCTTGGCCTCAGCACGCCATGCTTTGGCACCTGGAGTAACTTTTCTTCCTCGGCTATTTGAATCCCACTGTGTCCGTCAAGTCCTAAGTACCAGCAGCGTCCACTTCCTTCCTTCCCTGACCACCAGGCAACGTTCCTTCCTCTGAACCACCGAGGCACTTACCTTGCTCATTGCTTGATCACACTTCTGACGTTTCTGCAGCACCTTCTGAGTGGCGGGGACAGTGAGGAAAAGGAGAAGTCTCTGCCTTCATGGAACTCACATAAGCAGACGTCTCCATGGCTTTTTCCATGCAGAAGTCTCCTTTCCGAGGGACCCATTCCTAAGGTCAGCAGTGATGCGTTTTATCTCAGTATTATCTAGAGCGGTGCCCGGAATGCAGAAGATACATAGTGGATGCTCTCTTGGATGAGTCTGCCTTTAGTCAAACTAGTCCTGCTGCCCCTTACTTGCATGTCTAAACCCCCCCGTTCCATACTGTAATTAACTCTAAAGTGGCTGTTCCCGGGTGCTATCATCCGTATCTCCCGCCTCCATCCCCAATCCAGCACAAACAAAGCTCCCGCGTGCTGGAATACACAGACCAATACAATCTTTGCAAGATGCTGACTGAGGATTGAAGTATTGTCCGTTTCAAAGTGGACCTCTGGGATTCTGGGTTGAAGCTCACATCCCAGGCCCCATTCTTTATACCTCCTCTGTCACCTGAGCTGACTCCAGAGCTACTCCTGGATTTCTAGCTAAGATCATTGGGGATTTCTAGAGCTCTGTGTCAGGGGTCAAGTGATGTTATTCTGTATCTTTTCCCCATTTGCTTCATAATTGACTTCCCTACTCAGAAAACAGCTGCATGTTTGAACACTCCTAACCGTTGTATTATAATAACTGACCCTTGTAAAGCACTAAATGGTTTATGAAGGGACTTCACCGTTACGAGCAAGGTAAGGCATGTAATGTCATATTAGATTATCATGTTATTACTATTATTTTACTGTTACGTTACAGAAACTGAGATAAAAAAAAAAAAAAACATTGTCCAAAGTCAAACAGCCAGGATGTAACTTATATCCAGGAAACTAACGGATCTATTGACTCCAAATCTTGTGCTCTTCGCGTTACACCACACGGTTTGTTTCTACGTAACTTCCCCTGAAGTCAACCTCAGCTAGCTCTCAAAGATTTTATTAGTGTTGAGGGAGAAAACAGGCTTACACACTCAGTCACTTTTTGACAAACCTGGTTTATGGCCAAGCTTAAGTAACCACCCTTGGTTTTAAACACCCTATCATTTATTTAGGGAGGAACCGCTAAAATTCCCAGATGGTTTAACACCACATGTGATTTTCAGGATTAAAAAAAAAAGAAAGCTCTTTCTTAGGGGGTTAGTTAATAGAAAAGAGATTAGGAAACCTAATATGATATTGCAATCGAGTTGATTTCTTAATTGTGCCTTTATTAGGAAATACTTATCAAACGAAATTATGGTTGTGCAGAAATCAATTAGCTTGAGCTCTGGAGAAGATCATTGTTTTCATGTTGATGCGATAATAAAGTCCAATACAATATAATCTGGGTCTCTTATTTGTTCTGTGACTTAAGACCGCTAATATATTTCTCTGAACCCCTCTGAGCATTTGCAAGAGCTGGCTGCTATTTCTCCTTTACTAATGGGTTAGTCTTGTTTCCAAGTCATGACACAAGTGACAGTAGGCAACATTTTTTCATTTTTAACAATAAATTTAGATGCAGTGGACTTCTTCCCTTGTCTCGGCTTGTCAAACCCTCTACATCCTCTTTCCCTACCCTCTTGACCCTGATGAAATACTCACGTTCTCATCCCTACCATGCCCCATCTCCTCTTTGAATTCCCCAAACTCTGAATCCTCTCACCGTCTTCTAGTCCCCCCATCCCTCCCCCACAGAACACCGCATCTCCCTATATATTGCATGGGAATATTTTCCGGGATGAAGGGGTTGTGGACTGGATACTCAAGGAGATCTTTGTTTCCACTGATCTCTCTGAAACGTTGACACATCCAAGTTTTCTCAAGCTCTGAGGGGCTTGATGGAAGGATACATGTAAGAAGACAGTAAAAGCAGTCCCAGCTCAGTGTCTAAGTTCCTCCCTTGTTTCCCCCGACTGCGTCTCTGCCTTTAGTAAAGGATCCCTCTTTTCTCCCTCTGTGCCTGATGCTTTGATGCCATTCCTTTCCTGGCGCAGTGATTTTCCACGGGTAGGGTTCTGCCTTCCTCTTCTTACTGCTGTTGAGCTAGAGCCCTGCTCTTGGTCCTCAGATCTGTGACTGTCTCCCTCCTGTGGCTGGATCTTTGGCCAGAATTGTCCCTTCCCCTCTTTTCATGCTGTGCTCCCCCAGGAAAGGGAGCATCTCTGCTTGCCAGCGGGTGGACTTCTCCGGAGGGAGTCTGTCTGGGCGACCGAATGGCATGGGGTGGAGGTGCCGCTTGCCAGTATCCAGTATCGGGAATGCAGTGCCTATTGACAACACCTCTGCCCCCAGGACGTGTTGCTACAATAGTGTCACTGTTCACCGTTGGTTCCTCTACTCTCGGGGGCCTCTGCCTACCCAGTAGGGCTGCAGCAACCATAGAGCAAGCTTCAGCCACCTAGGAGCTGCTCCCAGGCTCATGGCACCCGCAGAGAAAGCTACCTGACCCTGCAATCAGCCCTTCCTCCTCTCTCTGATGAAGGTGTTTCTGACTTGCTTGAAGACTGTAGGATGACCTTATCTGAGGCAGCTAACTGCAAGAGGCTGCCAGCTCTCCTTGTGCCCCACACCTTCCACTTCTCATGCTCATACTATGCTGTTCTGTGCTTTCACACCTATGTATCTGTTACTTGTCCTTGAAGTGAACTGTCTCCACTTAGTGAGATCAATTTTTTTTGAGACAGAGTCTTGCTCTGTTGCCCGGGCTAGAGTGCTGTGGCATCAGCCTAGCTCACAGCAACCTCAAACTCCTAGGCTCAAGCAATCCTTCTGCCTCAGCCTCCTGAGTAGCTGGGACTACAGGCATGTGCCACCATGCCCGGCTAATTTTTTCTATATATTTTTAGTTGTCCAACTAATTTCTTTCTATTTTTAGTAGAGATGGGGTCTCACTCTTGCTCAGGCTGGTTTTGAACCCCAGACCTTGAGCGATCCTCCCGCCTTGGCCTCCCAGAGTGCTATGATTACAGGCGTGAGCCACCGTGCCCAGCCTTTTTTTTTTTTTTTTTTTTTTAACATTTTTTCTCTGGGATCAGCTCCTTTGTGACTCATTCCTAACCTCCACAGACAGAATTAACTATTTCTTCTCCTCTGTACCATATCCATTTATATGCACCATCTTATCGCCCAGACGTCATATAGTATTGTTTGCACTTATTTACTTCATTTCTTATACTTGGGTGCAAGCTCCTTGAGATCATAGACAATGCCTTACGTACCTCCGTATCCTTGGCACCTTACACAGATGACTTGGATCAAGGTGCTTGAGGTTGAAGAGTATCATAGTTGACTTACATTGTTCATTGTAATGCCTTTCTCTAAACACTGTGCTTCATATCTTAAATATTCTTTCAATAAATAGGCAGATGGATGGGTGGATAGATAGATGAATAGACATACAGGTGAATGGATGAGTAAAAAGACAAGGGGAAGGCATGAAAGTTGCTTTAAAATAAGAACAGTCTTAAGCACCACATGTACTCACCATCCAATTGGTATTAACTGATCAACACTTATGTGCACATATAGTAATAACATTCACCGGGTGTCGGGCAGATGGGAGGGGGGAGGAGGGGATGGGTATATACACACCTACCAGGTGCAGTGTGCACCGTCTGGGGGATGGACGCCATTTGAGGCTCTGACTCGGGTGGGGCAAAGGCAATATATGTAACCTAAACATTTGTACCACTGTAATATTCTGGAATAAAGAAAAATTTTAAAAAACTCCTCATAGTCCTAAATCTATAAAAAATCATAAATAATATAAGTTATAGGGAAGGAAAATTTAAAAATTACATTAAAAAAAAATAAGAACTGTCTTGTGGAAGGGAAAACATGCTTTTTCCGTGGTGCTCCAGAGGGCAAAACTAGGTCTATATAAGTAGCAAGGAAACACATTTTAGCTTAACCTAAGGGAGAACATTCTAATCATGAGAGCTTCATAAATGGCACAGACTGTTCAGAAGTAGTAAACATCTGCTTAATGAAATTTTTTTTTAAAAAGTTGTACATTCATTTTATAAGGTTGCTGAGAAATGATAAGGTATGGCATATAATACCTAAATAACCAAGCCTCTGCCAACTTCTCTGGACTTTTCCCAGTCCCCTCCTCTCCAACCACACTGGTCTTTTTGCTCTTCCTAAAATGTGACAAACTCATTGCCTCTGCTGGGCCTGAATACCTGATGCTATCTCTGCTTGGAATATTCTTCCTCCAGATTTTCTCAGGGATCTTCCTTCTTATCAGACCTTATCAGCAAGTCTCTGCTTGAGTGTGTTGACCAAAATTAAGGCTGTTCGGGCAGAAGTAATTTGATAAAGATTTTGAAAGCCAAATTTGAGGATTCACCCGGGAAGACACACCAACAAAGTTGGGCATGTTCCAAAGTCCAAAGTCTGACAAGTCGGAATGCTTTTATAAGAAGGTTTAGGAGACGCGAGGGGGACTCCTCATATTGGAGTCATCTTTTTTCATTGGAGTGTATAATACAAAGGTCACAGTCATTGGCTACGGGTAACAACATACAGGCTAAAGTGTTTTATATGCAGGACAATCAGTTAAACTTCATGATTCAGAAACAAATCAGTAAACTTTATGATTCAGAAACAAGTCAGTGTCCTTTTCACTGTCAGTAGGTTACATATTAATCAGTATGTCAATAGTTTGAGGAGCTAATGATAAGATTTGAGGGCCTCACAATAAGATTCTTTACCCACGAATAGGATGTAAGCCAAGAATCATAAAACCTTCCCCAGGCAGTTAATTTGGAAGCCTGCCAAATGTGGTCTGTGGAGGTCATCACGTGTAACCGTCACGGAAAGGGCTCCTCTGATCACTCCATCTGTACCCCTCTGCTCCCCGCTCCCCACACTCTTGCCTTCTCCACTTAATTTGCTTAATGTTCTGCACAAAATTTACCAATATCTGAAATTATAAATTTTGTTTTACTTGTTACCTATTTTCTCCGTTATAGAGTATGTTCCAAGGTGAAAGAGATCTTGCCTGTTTTACTCACTGCTGTGTCTTTAGCACCTAAAACAGTTTCTAGCACTATCGTAGGTGCCCCAGAATGTTTGTTGAGTGCAGAAATTTCTATAATAATTGGTTAACAGCCAACTGATTAGTTGGTTGTTTTCAGCACTGAATCTTGACAAACTTCCATAGCAGATGGCTTGACTTGGTGGCTCTAATATTCTTTTCCCAATTTGGCTGAAAATGAATCCTTTCCCTCCACCAGGTCCCAGTTCTTACTCCGTCCCAAGAATCAGCTTGACAAAACAGATAGTTACGTGTTATGGTACTTGAATGGGTATTGAAAATGCCCTGTCAGTACCCAAATAGCTCTCTAACATGTGTGCTTGACATTGTATACCTTTAGAGATTCATTTCCTGTGTCTTCCAAAAATTATTGTCTTAAAGTCCTCTAAATAAAACTTTTGGATTGGAGGTCACAGAGATAACTGGTTCTATTAGGTCCAGAGCCAAGAGGGAGACACATGAAGCCTCATGTGTAGCAAAATGCTGTTTATTTGAGCATCTGGGAGCAGATGGGTAGAGGCTGAAAAAGGTATCCATGAGAGAAAGGAGAATGCCTTGGGTTTTATAGTGGAGTTTTTTGGGGGGAGTGAGCAACTGAGCCAGAACAGCTGCTGTAATAAATTCTTTTAAACAACCTGGAGGGATAAGGAAAGTAAGTTCCCCTCTTGCATTTCATTCCTTTATCTCCCTAAGGGTCTGGCAAAGACTACTGTGCCTAACAAACCTAGGAAGGGGAGACAGGTGGGTTTTACAGGAGGTTTGGATGGAAGTTTGGGGAGGGTGAATTCTTTAAGCCTAACCAATCATTAGATTTTAAATTTAAATAAAAATATCCTATTAGAGGAAGTCTTCATCATGTCTTGTCTAGGAAAATTTCGGAAAGAGTCAAATGTTTGAGAGGGTATGTTTACCTACTCAGGTAGGTAAACACTGAGTCCTCAGTTCTGGATAGGGTGGCCTGGCATTTCTTTATCAAGGCCACCTCATAGGAAATTATATAATAACATGACAGTGGCCTGTTACCCTATCTAGAAGCAATTGAGATTAGTTGAAATCGGATAGATGGAAACATACATTTTAGGGGGCAAGGAGCTCTGCCTTGTATCACTAAAATCATATCTCAGAATGCCATTGTCAATTTCTGTTATAAGAGAGGGTGATAAAAATACAAACATAGTACACAGCAGGTGCTCAGTACACAGCAGGTGCTCAGTTTTTGATGCGCATTTGGATGAGTGGCCAGTGATGAGCGGAATAAGGGAAGTTGACTTAATCAACACGTTGGTTCGCAGGATGAAGTGATTACACTCCAGTTCCAGGGTTTGGGAAAAGCCTTTTGAAGGAGATGTATCGGCGTTGAGGCAGATTATTCCAGACCAGCGCAAGGCACAAGATCTGCAGAACCTGCATTTTTAAAAGGTCACCAGTGCGTCTGAAACAGGGTAGTATTCGGGTAGATAGAACAGCAAGTGTAAGAGTTCAGAGGCAGGGCTGAGTGCAGGTGGTAAAAGGTGAGGGAGGATGTTGGAATTAAGGCCAGAAAGGCAGATTTGGGAGATGCCCTAACCTCCAGACCATCTAGTTTGGAGGAAACCGAAATCTAAAGCCATTAGCTAGGCGGTTTGCCCGAGGGTGCACACAGTAGCGTCACAAAGGTGGGTTTGGCACCAGGTCTCCTGTGTCGCTTCCGCCATACAGGGTGCCTGGGTGGCAGCTTGGCCATGGGGAGTCTTGAAATGTCTGCAGGATGGAATTTTGACAGGAGTCTGTCCCAGTCAACCGCGGCTGGAAGAGGCCACTTCTGAATCCTGACGATGGACGTCCTAAGGGATTACTTTCTTTTGGGCCTCAACAGAAAAACGCTGGGCATTTCCTCTCTGCAATTCGCTACCACGCGAGGCAGCTGCGCTGCTCTCAGGGGCTCGCAAGCGTCATGTCCGAGTCGCTTTCCGCTTCCCCGGCAGTCCCCCATCCCCCACCCAGACGCCGTCACCCAATGAGAGCAGGGCGCTGCGCCCCGGACCACACCCTCTGCAGCCCAAGCCCCGCCCCTTTCCTCCGCGTTCCACTCCCCCCCGCCCCCCGACTCCCCGAGCGCCGTCACGTAGGACGTAGGTCACGGAACAGTGGCGCCCGCTCCCGGAAGCGGAAGGCAGAGGGCGGAGAAGAAGGCGGAAGGGAGGCCCCGCGTCCGGGTCGGCCGGCAGGGGGCGGGGCCGGGCATGGTAACGGCTCGGAAGCCGAGGGGGCTGGGCCGGAGGGAGGCGGAGGAACCGGCGTCCGCCGCCGCCGCCGCTGCTCGCGTCCGTCCCGTGCGGCCGCTGTGGGCCTCGCCTCGGCCATGATGATCCACGGCTTCCAGAGCAGCCACCAGGACTTCTCCTTCGGTCCCTGGAAGCTGACGGCCTCCAAGACCCACATCATGAAGTCAGCGGACGTGGAGAAGTGAGGCCGCGGGGCGCGGGGCGCGGGCGTGGGCCGGTGGCCGGGCTGAGGCGGGGCGCGCTCGGCGCAGCCCCTCTCCTTCCCCCGGGGCCGAGTCTCGGTCCTCCGGGCCTGGAGCTTTGATGGACGACTGCGGCGGGTAACGCTGCCCTCCTCGCCTCCGGACCGCCGGGCGGAGTGGGCGAGGCGCGGCCGCCTTCGCGCGAACCGTCACCCGGCGGGGTTTGGGTAGAGCAGGACGGTGTTGGCGGACTTCGTCCTCCCCGGACGTGTCTTCCTGCCCCAGCCGGCGCCGCCTTTCTTTCTGAGTGGCTGCGACCCGTTTTCTTGGGTTCATCGCGGGGATGGCATGTGCGTTTAGTTTTTGGTATGGAAGGGGCTGTGTACCAGGCGCTTGAATTAGGAAACATGGAAAGCCGAGCCAGAGCCTCAGATCAATCACAGTTTCATCACAGGGACAGACAGGCAATTACGTCCCATTGCGAGTAACTGTTGGTGTTGAAGGTGTGCACGCCGAGTGACTTGAGACCTTTTAGAGGGACAAAGTATCCGGGAAATTGGGCTGCCTGAACCGAACCTTGGCAGAGTTCTGGGGGTTCTAGGGGTGGGGGTGGGAGCTGGGGACTCGTGTAGAGCCGGAAGGTCAGAGAGAGTGAGAGCTGTGATGTGTCTGAAGAGCTGTTTCTGTGTGATTGGAGGGCGAGGCAGCAGAGGGGGGAGAGAGAAAAATGGTAGGTAGGCCCCAGGGGAGTCGAGATGCTGGGGCAATGTTTGTGCCAGGCTAAAGAGTTTTGGATTCTACCTGACAAACACTGACTGCAATTGTATCCAGAGGAGCTACATTATTATCACATGCACACTCTGAAAGATTCCTTTGCTGGTGATGTGGCTGGGGGTGGATTGGAGGGCCGCAGGGCTGGGAAGGAGACCAGTTAGCAGCAGAGAGAGGAGAAAGGTTTTAGAAGATTAAGTCGCTGGGTTTGATGGACAGTTGATAAGGGGAGAAATAAAAAAGGAAGAATCGATACTGATGGCAAGATTCTTGGGTTGGGCTGTTTCATGAATAGCATTGCTGTTGAACGCGGTGAGAAGCGCAGGAGGAAGAGCAGACTGGGGGGCCAGGCATTGGACAGAGGATGAATTTAGTCTGTTGAAGTGTGCGGCGGGTGTGGGTCATAAAGTGGAGATGTTCAGTAGGCATTTGGATGTGTTTATCTTGGAGCTCCAAAAAGATGACGTCTGTGAGTTTAGGCTTGGGAATCATTAGCTTATAGTTGGTACCTGGAGCCTAGGGAATGAATTACGATTATCTAAAAGTCATCCAGAAGAAAAGATCATGAGCTAGAACCCTAGGGGGCATTTGCATTAATTTAAGATTCAGGCAGAAGGAGTGACCAGGGAAGAGTCATAAATAAGTGAATTGTAACATTCTTGGAGATTCATTGAAAAAAATTAGGAAAATACAGAAAGGAAAGAGAAAAAAATTCCCTTCATCTCACCACAGATTGAATTACTCTTTGAGTAAAAGAGTATATATATAAAACAGTTTCAAATTGGGGTACCCATAGAATTTACTTTGAGACTCTCCAAGAGATGCTGTATACATGGGCAGTTTTAAGGGACTCAAATGTCAGGTCTATAATCTCCTTATGTATTATTTCTAAAATAAGTCTACCTGAGTATACTTAGTCCTTTTTTCATATGACAAAAAGAAGGCTTACCCTTACCCATCCTAAATTTTTTTGTGTTGCATTGTTGTAGGGTATAAAAACCTCTAGGGTGCCTAACAAATTGATTAGGTAAAATATTGGGTTAAGGGATCTCCTTTTCTTCTTACCCTTATAGGGGGTTCCTCTCTTCTTGCCATTATAACTGGTTATACCTATTTGTTAAGAGTGAAGCTTGACATTAGAAATGGGACATTTTGGTCTGTGTTTATAAATTTTTTAATTTAAATTTTTATATTTAATTATTATTTTTTGAGACAGGGTCTTGCTCTCTTGCCCAGGCTGGAGTGCAGTGGCACAATCATAACTCACTGCAGCCTCAAACTCCAGGGCTCAAGCAATTCTCTTGCCTCAGCCTCCTGAGTAGCTTAGGACTACAAGCGCAAGTCACCGTGTCTGGCTGATTTTTCTGATTCTTTTGTAGAGACAGGGTCTCACTATATTGCCCAGGCTGGTCTTGAACTCCTGGCTTCAAGTGATCCCCCTGCCTCAGCTTCGCAAAGTGCTGGGATTACAGGCATGAGCCATCACAGTTGGCTGGCCTGTGTTTAAGATACTCTGAATTTAGAACATTTGAAGCAATTTAAGTGAGGAAGAAATTTAAGTTAGGAACAGTGACTTTTTACATGTATAACTGGATACTCTGGTTCCTCTTCAGATTGTATGAATCTTTCACCTTTTACATATATAATTGAATATTTTGTAGGACTACCAGATTTTTCCAGATATATTGGGTAAAACCCATAGAATCATATTTTATATTAACATTTTCTGTCTCCTCATAACAAAGAATAAATTTTACTTAAATGTATGATAAAAAGTTATTATTAGATATCATCCTAAAGTTGTGTAACCAAAAAGATTAGATCACTGATACGTACACACAGATGGGCTGGGTGCGGTGGCTCACGCCTGTCATCCTAGCACTCTGGGAGGCCGAGGCGGGAGGATCGCTCAAGGTCAGTTCGAGACCAGCCTGAGCAAGAGCGAGACCCCGTCTCTACTGAAAATACAAAGAAATTAATTGGCCAACTAAAAATATATGGAAAAAAATAGCCGGGCATGGTGGCGCATGCCTGTAGTCCCAGCTACTCGGGAGGCTGAGGCGGGAGGAAGGAGGATCTCGTGAGCGCAGGAGCTTGAGGTTGCTGTGAGCTATGAATGACAGCACTGCACTCTAGCCAGGGAGCACAGAGTGAGACTCTTGTCTCAAAAAAAATAAAAGAACTCTTGGCCTGTGCTTCATTTGACTGTCATTCAGATTTCTTAAAAGAGAGAATCAGAGTGAGTTGACTGATCGTTATTCAATTCAGGATACTTATATTAGGCAGAATTCTCAGGCGAAAATTCAGAGTTTCCAGCCAGCCCATAAATAATTACCTTTGGTTGGGATGTTGAACTTTCATCTCTAAACTGAAAGTCCTGGTTGTGACCAAGGTGATGTGATCATGAAGTCTGGTAACCTATACCTGTAGCTACTTTTTTCAGAAGTAACTGCTTTCCACTTAAAAACCTTTGTAACAGGGATTATAAACTCAACATTCTAAAGGGCCAAGGGGACTGGTGAACTGAAGAGCACATGCCCTACTTAAAGGGGGAAAACCTCTACTCAACTTTAGCCAATTGGTACCATGTGGCAATACAGGTTCAATGTTGCCAGGTCTACCTTTTTTTACAAAAAAAAAAAAAAAGAAGAAGAAAGAAAGGGCAGTAGCTCACACCTATAATCCCAGCACTTTGGGAAGCTGAAGCCAGGAGTTCAAGACCATCCTGGTCAACATAGCAAGACCCTGTCTCTACAGAAAATTTTAAAAATTAGCCAGGCATGGTGGCATGCACCTGTAGTTCTAACTACTCGGGAGGCTGGGGCAGAAGGATCATTTGAGCCCAGGAGTTCACAGTTGCAGTGAGCTATGATCACAGCACTGTACTTCAGCCAGGGTGGCAGAGCAAGACCCTGTCTCAAAAAAGAAAAAAAAAAGAAAAAAAAAAACAAAACCAGAAGTCTGGATTATATAAAATCTCTCAATTTTTGTTGACAACTCTCAATAATGTAGTTGTTGGTGATGATTTTGAATATTTAAAAAACGTATTGTGCAGGCCAATCAAAACACATCTGTGGATTAAGAATTTGTGATTCCGGCTTTTTAGTATGGCC
The DNA here is from genome assembly GCA_963574885.1 of Lepilemur ruficaudatus. Classification (NCBI taxonomy): domain Eukaryota; kingdom Metazoa; phylum Chordata; class Mammalia; order Primates; family Lepilemuridae; genus Lepilemur; species Lepilemur ruficaudatus. Next base: position 12,273 of record CAUYRT010041784.1, read on the forward strand.
GATATAACATTTTTCTCTAACGAGGCTGGCCAAATGAGGTCTCAGTGTATATAAAGCAGTCTAGTGTATTGGAAAAAGGCCTGGTGTTAAAAACTTCTAGATCTGTGATTGTGGGTTAGCCACTTCAAGTCTCTGAGCATTTCTTAACTTACAGGGTACTTTTGAGGCCTAAATTTCACTATCTTAGAAGTGATTTCTGGCTGGGCTTGGTGGCTCACGCCTGTAATCTTAGCACTTTGGGAGGCCGAGGCTGGCAGATTGTTTGAGCTCAGGAGTTCGAGACCAGCCTGAGCAAGAGCAAGACCCTGTCTCTACCAAAAATAGAAAAAATTAGCTGGGCATGGTGGCGCATGCCTGTAGTCCCAGCTACTCGGGAGGCTGAGGCAGGAGGATTGCTTGAGCCCAGGAGTTTGAGGTTGCTGTGAGCTAGGCTGACGCCACGGCACTCTAGCCAGGGCAAC
>CAUYRT010041786.1:0-12513 GCA_963574885.1 Lepilemur ruficaudatus
GAACCAGTCCATGTTGAGATGAAAACATTCTGGGAACAGAAAATAGTGGTGGGAAAAGTTGGGGTAGACTGGGACAGATGCCAAAAGAACAGTGTTAAAAATAAAGCCGCTGCAAGCAGGAGATTGCTGCAGTCTTGTATCATCTCTGTGTGTCTGTCATTTGTTGTCTGTCTTCTGTGTTCAATTCTCCTTTCCAAGTGGAGCCACAACACGATTTGAGGTGAACTTTTTACTGTCCTGATTGTGAACCACACTCACATGTTCCAGTAAAAACAAAATCTCTTTTGGCCCAAGTTCTCTGGGACTCTCTGTAACTCGCACCTCTCACTTGCCTCAAGTTTGACCTGAGCGTCACAGAACACCTGACTCATCTCCTCGGTGTTCCTCTCAACACTGTCCATGCAGCTGTGGACAATATCTATTTTAGAGTATGAGGGACATTTGGTGGCCCATCTGTGAGGATGTGTTGAACGTCATTTGAACACCGCCACTGCAGCTATCAACCCCAGTCTCTGACATCTGCGGGACTCTCCTCTGGCTGATCCTAACTACAAAGGGTCCCTTTTCCATGGGGCAGAATCAAATACAGCCTTCAACTGTGTCCTCCTCTCTGCAGAGTTCCCTGATCAAGAAAGGACAAAGTGATCAGATCTGTGCTTCCCGTAGAGCACTGTATGTGATTTTTGTTATAGCCTCCACCCTCACCCCTAGTTCCCACCATAGGGACTTGTTTATGTGCCTACACTCCCCTATCAAGAAGTCATTGAGGCCAGGTCTGTGTCTTATTTGTACTAATTCATGTGTCTATTTCCAGTTTCTGGCATGGGCTTGGCACTTCACCATTGCTCCGCAAGTGCATAAGGGAAATGGGACATTTGGGCAGCTACATTATTTTTAGTGCTATCATTGCAGATTTTCAGTAAAATGTAAAAATTTCACCATCCATCTTTCTATGCATCATTTATCCATCCATCCAACCACTCATCCATCGATGTATCTATTCATCTGTCCAACCATCCATCCATCCATCCATCCATCCAAAAAATACACAAGAACGCCTACTCTGCCAGGCCGTTTTATGAGAGATTTTTTTTTTTTTAAAAAAGAAAAAAATGAAAAGAAAATGAATAGGATATGGTCCTTGCCTTGACATATGCTGCCACTGAATAGGAGAAATAATATATGAATGCAAGGACCATGTGTTGCCCATCTTTTTTTCCCCTGAAGCATCTTGCACAGGGACTTACATTCAGTAGCAGTCAGTAAATGACTGTTGAATTAATGAATAAAAACAAATACGATATAAGGCAGTAAATTAAAAGTGTCAAATAAACTCAACAGACAAAAAAACTACCTAAGAGTGGAGTATGGATTGATCACATCCAGCTGGGTACCCCGGGGTAGGTGGACTCCGAGCTGAGATGGAAGGACTGGCTCAAGTTTGAAAGCGGGTGATGAACTCAGGCATTCCAGGAAAGAATTTATCCGTCCACGCATGCAGTCTTTACTGTCATTGCCTGTTGATAATGCCTGGCACAGAGGAGGACCTCAATAAGTGGTTTTGTTTTGAAGTGCAGTACCTGCTGGGCTGAGCTGGGCACTGAGGCAAGAGTGAAGGGGACACAGTCTCTGCCCTCAATGGGTCTCCTGGGGCAATGACTTGGGAGGAAGCCAATGGTAAACTGGACGTTAGGAAGATGGCAGCCATAAAGCAGCAACTTAAACTGCATAGAGTGGAGCAGAGGTCCTAAAGGAACTGTTGATGAATAGGTTTCTAATTTGACTAGGTTTGAATCTTGTGTTTGCAATTAGCAGCACCCATTTGCATATAATTAGTGTGCAAAGCCCTTAAAAAGAGTTTGTTCTCTAAAGTAGGTTAAACATGCTCCCCCATGCCCCACTGTAATTGTGCCTGCATTATTGATTTGGTTTACAAATCTATTATCTTATATAGACCAAGGATAAACTTCAGCCTGCTCGGTCTAGGTCCAAAGGGCAACATTTTGATTATAATTGCCCTGCATGGTCAGAACAAAGGCTGAACTTTCCATGGGCTCTAACGTAGGAGTTTAGAGTGTCAGGAGTGGTCAGCGATGGTTGAATTGAACAATCAACTCAGTGAATATATGGGCAGTATCACCACCACCATCACTGCCAACAAGTAGAAAAAAAAAATTCCAAGGAAATAAAAAATCACGGAAATGGGTGATTTGTTATGAGCATTGTGTGGGTTTGCTGAAGACTTTGCTGGCCCATGCTTCCCATAAGCCAGGTTCGGGTTTACCTTTGAACCCTCTTTCCCTCTGTAGAATTATTCTATAAGCCTGAACAAGTGCCTCTGAAGCACAAAGTTTAAGGAATGTTTGTTGACTGCTAAGCCCTGGACTGGGCACTAGGGATGCACTGGTGAATCAAAATAAACATGCCCACTGGAGCTTACTGTCAAGTGGGAAAAACAGAGATTGATACATAAACACAAAAATAAATGTAAAATCCTTGCTCACTGCATTGCTGCCAAGAGAAAATGCATAGAACCATGAGAACTCATAGGAGGCCTTCCTGCAGTCAGGGAAGTCTTACTGGAGGAAGTGACAATCGAGCAGACACATAAAGAACGAGCAGAGGTGAAGTAGAGGATGTGCAAAGGCCCTGTGGCAGGAGGCAGCAGGGAAAGAAGCTAAAAGAAAGCCAAGGTCGTAGGAATGCAGGAGTTAAGGTGAGAGCAGGAATAAACAAGACAGAAGAGGTAGGCAGGGGCTAGATGGCTGGGTGGAGGAATTGTAGGTTATGTTTAGCAGTCCTTTATTCTAAAAGCAATAGAAAATCATTGGTGTGGTTTATCTGGGAGTGGGAAAAATAGGAATGGCATATTCAGATTTGAGTTTCAAAAAAAATCACTCTGCCACAGTTTAAAAATGGGATGGAGGAGAACTATCTACCTGCTGGATTCCATGGGCCTCTCACCCACTTCCATGGCAAGGATGCTGTCATCTGTCCCTGGACTGCTGCTGCCAGCAACTACCTCTTATCCTGCTCAGGATTGTCCTGCTAGCACCATCCTGGCTGGACCGCTTCATGACTGTAAGTATGTACCTCTCTCTCGCCCCTTCCATGGGCCCATGCCTGGTATATCTCCAGGCTACAAGGCAAACCAGCAGTCTCCAACTCCACTGCGGATGATCCTACAGCAAGATCAACGTTAAGACCGCCACCATCTCCTGGAATGGGTATTGATGTGACAGGCCAGCTGCTATCTTGGAAGCCTGTTGTTTTTATCTTTTTAACATCCACTCTCCTTTCCCCAGCAAAAAGATGCCTTCTTTATTTCATACCTTGCATTCTATGTGGTTTGGGTCAAGCTGATCCCATTCCCCAGCTCCAAGGTGGCATTTATCACAGGTCTAGACAGGGTCACAGTGATTGGCTCAGGGATTTACATGTGACCCACTCAGAGCCAATGAGAGTCATTACATGTGACCCTCTGAGGGCCAATGAGAGTCAGCCTCCCTTAGTATTCCTTGAACATGAAGGGTGTACAATCATGGTGGCCGTGTCTGCCCTCCTGGAGGGAGCCTGTCTGCAAAGGAACTTTACACAGAGGGAAGAAACTGAAAGTGAAACAGAAATAGAATTATGACCATGTCATCTGATCACCTGGATCAAAACATGCCAGATCTTTCCAGTTCTATGAACCAATAAATTCCCTTTTTTTTGTCTAAGCCAGTTAGGGGTGGGTATTTTGTCACTGACAATTGAAAATAAAAATTCTATCCTCATCTGGTCTCTTCCCCTCATTGTCCTGTAATCGTTGCCACTTCTTGCCTGGGATGAAGGTACTGGGCAGTGAAATCAAGAGAGACATCTGAGTAGGGATGGAAAGAACTGGATGTTTTTGGGCTCCTGAGATTCAAACTCTCGCCAATGTCACCCTTGGGCCTTCGATTGCCACGTCCCTGCCAAACACCTCACGCTGTGATAAGAGGAGACAATCAGAGCCATAACTGCAGAAGTCTGGGTTTCCCCAAAGGTGCCAACCTCCTTGAAGTTTCCCAAAGTCCTAGGCACGATGCCAATAGATATTTCAGATTTCCTTTGAAAACTCCCAATTTTATCACTACAAGTGCCTAAGAGGAAACATTGCTGAAAGGCTTACAGAAAATACCAACCTAAGGATAAAGGATGCCAGCTCAAAATTCTTGCCCCATATAATAAAATCATTTTAAGCTCAATTTTTTATGAGTTTAGAAATCTGCAATTTGTAATACCAGAAACCAGGGGGTAGGGGAAGGTGTGGTCTGAACAGAAAAAATTAGACCTCAAGCCAGAGTTCTGCTTTGTCTCTCCTCAAATTCAAGTACACCTGCTATTGCTTAGACTTCCAACCCAATATCCTATTTCATCAAGAGCTGATAAGGCAAACAAGCCCCTTCCTCTCAGAACAATGGCCTGCCACCGTGCTTTTGCAGTAGTGAACACTGAAAAGTAGTCAACTTTTCTTTTCCTTCTTCCTCAAGGAAATAACTAACACCCCACACCCCATTCTACACACACTACGTAATGCATTTAGGTTGGAGACAACAAATTCAACCAAGAGCCTGGGAGGGATGATTGGAAAAGGATGGATGAGATGGAGAATCTATAATCTATGAAGATGGGAGAAGGGAGATCACACTCACTGTTTTTTAACCAAAAAAAAAAAAAAGCAAAATAAAACAAAATGTGCAATATTTTCTGGTTAAGAATATGTTTTCTGGTGTCACTGCCCAAGTTCAAATGTAGGATTATACTTATAGCTACACAGCTTTGGAAAGTCTATAAGCCTCAGTCCTCTCATCTGTCAAATGGGAGTGTTATAATTAGGTTAAATAATGCATGAAACACCCTTAGGATATCCTTTGCCAGGTCTATGATAAGCAGTAAATAAATACTGCTGTTAACTATAAAAAAGGTAGGACTGAGATCCATAAAATGTTACATAGACGTGGAGACACATGTCAAACTACAACCGACAGGCCAGACAGTGAAGGGTGAACACAGCGAGGCGTTCATCACTCAAGAGGAAAACCTTTCACTTGCCACATTTGCCCTGCGGAGTGGATCTGGGGCAGCTGCAGAATGAAGCCCGGAAGAAGCCACACACACACACACCTCAACGCCTCGTCCAGATGGAGTTAACATGAGACTTGGAGAGGGAGATGGAAAGAATAGAAATGTGTTCATCTGTGAAATTAAAAGTAGTATAGCATGACATACAGCATTATCTGTTGGGGTTAGTCAAAAGCAATAATTAGGCTGAGGATGACGCTGAATACACTCGTAATCAAACAAAAGCAATTCTCTTGAATGAGGGCCACTGATCCTCTTGGGAGGGGACAAGAGGAAGAAAGCTGAGAAGAAACATGCTGGATGAGCTGAGGGCTGGTTGAGACCCACCCCGCAGAAGGCCCCTCAGTGCTGCCTTAGTTTTCCACGCTGCCATAACAAGTTACTATCCACTTAACACAACACATCTGTCTATGATCACACAGTTGCTATGGGTCAGAAGTCCAGGTACAGTGTGGCTCAGATGGGTTTTCTACTTAGGGTCTCACAAGGCCAAAGTCAAGGTATCAGCCAGCCCGGGCTCTTTTCTGGAGGCTTAGAGGCAGAATCTGCTCCCAAGCTCATTCAAGTTATTGGTAGAATCCAGTTCCACATGGCTGTAGGACTGACGTCCCGTTTTCCATGCAGTTGTAGGACTGAGGTCCCTATTTTCTCCTGACTGTCAACCAGAGCTAGTTCTGAGTTTCTGGACACTGTCCCTATTTCTTGCTTCTTGCCACATACCCCTGCATCTTCAAAGCCAGCAACAGTGCGTCAAGTCCTTCATGCCTGTGGTCTCTCTGCCTCCTCTCTGCGGCATCTCTCTCATTCCCTTATCTACCTTCCTACTCTGCTTTGAAGGGCTCTTGTGATACTCTCCCTGTCCTAAAGTCAGCTGATTAGTTACCTTAATTACATCTGCAAAAGTCCCTTTTGTCATGTTAGGTATTAATAACATAGCCATGGGACTAACACTGAGAGGGAAGGTCACTGGGGCTGAGGCCAAAGGCTGCCTACTACCAGCCCCCAAAGTGGCTCCCTGATATGTAGGTGCTGGAACCTCTCCCCAAGTGGGAACCCTCAAGGTTTATGCTGCTCAGACGAGCAGAACTGTAATGTATCTGGATAGATCAGGACGTGGCAGGCATGAAACAGAGCTGTCATGGGCATCTATAGATCAGGTAGCAGAGCTGTCTTGGAGGCTGAGGCCTTTTGGGAAATGGGAGGTTTTCAAAAACAAAATTCCATGAGAGAGACGGACTTCTGGCTCACTCATAAAATTTTGAGTGAATTTTGCAGGCTGGCCACTAGGAAAGACACATGCTCTGCGATCTCTTGGGTGTGAGCACTCTACACAACACCATGAAGATGCTTGGGGAAAATTCTGAAAGGGAGACAGGCAGTTCTTTGGCGGGACAGTGACAGGTGCCCTGAACAGTAACAATAAACAATTAATAGCTACAACTGCAACTGTATATGGACCAACCTACTACGTGCAAGGTGCTCAGCAACATCTGCATTTCTGAGTTTCACTAGAAACCATGGAGGCAGGCATGATTACCCTCATTTTGAGCAAATTAAGGTTCAGAGAGGCGAGTGAGGCGAGATGATCCGGTGGCACAGACGGATTTGAACTCTAATTGCACAGCCTATGCTCATTCCTCTCCAGCAGCCCTTCAGGCTGCCATCGTCCCATCCTTCCTGCCTCTGCCTTTGACTTCCTCTAGAATGTCCTTGGACCTAACATCTACGAAATAATGATTTAATTACTGGTGTTTTTTCAATGACATAATTAAATATCCACAGTCATGTAAATCAACTTTAACCTGTTCAAAGGACGTTTATGAACTGCCCTGGAATATTTTATTTTGGGGCTTCTCCTACACATTTTTTGGCTTTTATGGATCTAAAATTAGGTTTCCAATTTAGGCCCTAGAGGCAAGAGGTGAAAATTGTTATAAATAGCATCTCAGTGGCACATTCTTTTTGGCTCTTCTTAAGGGGCTAAGTGAGGGGACAAAGCAATTACTTTATTGAACAATGCAAGGGATTATCCTCTGGCGTATTGTGGTCGGGGGTTATCTGATCACAGAGCGTGGAGGGAACAGACACTCCAGCATTATTGAGGAGCCATCCCGAAAAGCCCTAACAGACCAGACAGCTCATCAGAGGAAAGGCTTTCCAGCCCAAAGGCTCCCACCCGACTCTGCATTCACCGTTCACTGGATTCGCCTCCACTCTCCTGCAAGCAGAAGAGAGCATGTTTCCCCACTCCTTTCATCTCAGTTAACACTCGAAAGCAAGATGCACCTGCGCTGTGATAAATTCAGGGCTACAGCTAAGGGAGGAAAGAGAAAAATAGCAAATGCAGCTAGGAGCTAAAAAAAAAAAAAAGAAAGAAAGAAATGGTTTTGGAAGCTAATGACAGTGTTCCTGCCTTTATTGCTTCGGGCAGAAACAGGAAGTTAAAAATCTAAGTGGCTTGAGAAAATATAACATTTAGCAAACTCATTTGCAGGCCTCCAGTTGTATCGTCCTAATTTATTTTATTGTTGTGGGGTTTTTTCTTTTGGGTACTTTTTTGATCTATTTTTAATGGAAGACTAATGTGCATTCTGTTTCCCCCCTCTTTTTTTCACAGGGATTTATTGAGCAGTAAGGCTTTTTAAAGAATCTTTCTTTTTTAACTTATTCCTTTATGGAGGCAAAGATGGGATTGAGGGGACAGAAACTCGCTCTTTGCAATCCGCTGAGTGCCGGCGTGCCATGCTGATTCCTAAGGCTTTACTTCACCTGAATCTTCCAAGAAGGAAAATGATCCTGCTAACTTCAAGGCAGTCATTGTGTGACACCCTCTGTCCTTGACACTGCAGTTCTTACATGTGAATCAGGCTTTGTGCTGGGGCCCTCTGGGGCCCACTGCCAAGTTCATGCATGTGGCCCTGCAACTCTCATCTACACTCTGATAAACAAATGCACCAGTCAGCTTTCCAGGCCTGCAACATGTCCGCAGCGGAGAGACATGTAATCACTGTATGTAATCTCCTGTGCCCCAGGAAGGAGAGAGAGAGAAACTACCTCCTCTGGGCTGAATGCTGAAATCTGTTCGATGTGTAAATAAGTGCAAAGACTATTTTAGCCATTTTCTGTCCATCTAGAAACTTCTTGATCCTTTCTTCAAATATCAAAAGAGAAAATAGGCTGAGCCATCTCAGCATTCTTGGAGGAGGGGGAAAAGTAAAATTAATTTGAAACATTTCTTGAAAAACCTCCTTAGGTGAGAGTCAGTGAGATCACGGTATGTTTCCAGAGCACAGCTTAATTTAGAAGCGCTGTGTAGTGTGGTTGCTCCTTTGAGTTGCCCAACAAGCCTGTGAGGGAAAGTGGGGCAGGTATTAATTAGCCTGAAGGGAACAGATGAGAAAATTAATACATAACAAGATGAAATGACATGTTCAAAGTCACAAGGGAAGTTAAAGTAAGAGCCAGGACTGGCCCCATGTCCAATGACTATGAGATAAAATTTCCCCCACGCTCAGCCCATATTAATTACAGGCAGCTTCTGTCTACCAAGAACATAATTCACATATAAAAAGAGCCCTAAAGAAAAGAATTTTCAGGATTTTGGAAAGCAATGAATGAAAGAGGCCAAAGGTATATAAAGACAGTGGAGGGAGGAGAGAGAGGCGGCACGCAAGCAGGGTCAAAAAAAGATGCCAACTCAAAAAAAAATCCTTAGAAATAAAACCAGTAGTCAGATCAAACAGGGAACACACCAAACAAGAAATGGGGGTAGGGGGAGGAACCGTAAGGCCAGGTTATTTGGGGAGGAATGGCAGGGTATATTAAAAGCAACTATGTCACCAAAAGAGATTTTTTTTAAAGTGATTTAGAAAAAAAAAAAAAAACCAAGAAATTTTTAGTTAGAGTATAGACTTTCAAACCTGAATTTGATCATTTTGATATGGAAACTTCAGACACACTGAAATTTACCAAAGGGTGAATTTCATAAGTATAAAGACAAGTGGCCTTCTTATTCTGAAGTTTGAGGTTTTACATTTAAGAAAATCAACCAGATGACAAATATTCAAATTGCTCCATTCAAATTGTGTCTTTATCCCAAAAGATGTCCATCTATGGATGCCACCCTTTAAAAATTAGAACTAACCTGGGACACTGAAAGAACAATTGGTACTGTTAATACTTGTGTTTTGACTTGTTCCAGATATTCAGGCAAAGCTTTGTCAATCAGAACATCCCTCCTGTGTTTTGGATCCAGCTGAATTGTCAGGGATACAGCTGTGTGGGGATGTCAAGGCATCTCTCCACCTTCACCTGCAGGGCCACGCTCAAGGGTCAGTTTCACAAGCAGCAGTGCAGTCCTAGGGTGTGTCTCGTTGGCCCTCCCAGATATTGTGACTTGCAGTCCCCCACGCTTGAAACTCTGCACAGGCAGTTAGTTGCAAAGTGGGGAAAAGTCACTGACTTCAGAGCACTTATGCGGATGTTTACAAAACTCAGGACTACAACTTAAAGCATCTCGGCCACCCGTTTTTGTCAGAGAAGACGTTCTAGATAGAATATTGTGATCTTTGCTCCCATCACCTGTTTATAATATGACTCTGTTTACTGATGTAACAAACATGTCTTGAGCACTGGGAGGATATTATAAAATATTTCCTGTCTTCAAGGAGTTCACAGTCTGGTAGATGAAACAGACAAGAAGTAATTTCAATTCAATGTGATAGAGGCTGAAAAAGGTAGAAGCTGTTAAAGCAGAGCCTCCATTCGGAAGGTCAACTCTACCTGGAGAGGGAGGGTAGAAGAGATTGCCCAGAAGGATGGAATGCTTTGTGCTGAGTCTTGAAAGACAAAAATCAATCCAAACTCAACAATAATCTCATCACAGGCTGACAGTACTACAGCAAAGGAAAACTCACGAGGAATTCTCAGAAATCAATATGTCCCTGTTTTTTGTGTTTTTTGTTTGTTTTTCTTGAAATCTCCTTATCTTGATGAGCTTCTAAACATCTGGCTAAGTACCTGGAAACAGACCCTTTGACAATAGAAAATCAGGCCTTTGAAATGACTGTGGACATCAGCAACAGAGGCCTTGGGTAACAGGGACATTGGGTTCCTCATAGCGGGTGCCTCTTCTCAGGGGCCACATACCACACTGTCAGAAGCTATGCTAACTCTTTCCAGCCATTAGGGAGCCATTTAGCCCACTGAGTATTAATAGCATGAGTGGTGGGAAAGAGTGTGGTGGAATCTGGAAGGAGCTGCAGGAAAGCTTGACCATCCCCACAATAGCACACCCCACTACTTTTCAGGTGTCCCATGTTATTCTCGACTTTCCCAGCTGTGTCCAAGGCATTGATAGGGCCATGCAGACTGCAGCCACTTCCCTCCATTCTGTTTGTTTTCCATGGTTGATCCAATGGTGATGTGTCAGAAGTGGCAAGAGCTAGGATGCTCTGATGAAACTCATGGCTTAGAAGTTCTGGTGACTCAGCTACAGGGCAAGTTCACGTACCTGGGTCTTCCTTGTTTCTCCCTCTAGGAGTTTTCCAGTCCTGGACAGGTTATCTGGTCTTGGGTCATGGATCTGCATTCTCAGGATATGAATATGTAATGAATATGAGTACTATTTCTGATGCCAAAGAGACGAGGGTTTTGGCTCTAGGGTTGCTTTTTACAAATTTAGTGCACTTTTGTCTCCTCATCCAGAAAATGGGCACAATAATGCCTATCTCATAGGATCTTTTTGAAAATTAAAGAGAAAAAAGGAAGAGTTATCTGTAAAGTGTAAAACTAAATGTATGTCATATAGAAAACACTCAATAAATGGTAACTGTTTGTTTTAAGCATCTACCCTGTGTTGCCACCTTGATTCATTATCTAGCTAAATCTTTGTAGAAATTTGGAATGCTCCCCATCATTGCCCTCATTCTATAAAACAGGAATTGGAAGAAGGAGAGGTAAAGAAAAATAAGGGCAGGCTTCTATCCGGGGTTGATCTGGTACAAATCCAAGACTGTTCTATTATATACTTGCAAACAAATATCTCATTTCCTTGAGTGAGAGGAGGAGATGGACAAGCAGAAGAGAGACAAAGAACATCTCCTTCTACAGAGCTAGTCTTGACCTGGCACTTCAGCTATGGGGTTTGGAAACAATCCCTTCCAAGCAACCAGAGAGAAGCACACCAATAGAGTTCTCAATTTTTAGCTCATATGTGCTGCGCAACGATGTCTCAAAATATGCCCCCGTCTCATGTCTTGTAAGTCAAATTCAAGGTCCTCCTAAGTATTCATTCAATTCAATTTTATCTTCCCATGCCACATGTGTGAAAAAACACATCACAACTTTTTAGACAGCACTACCTTTAAATTGTAACTTTTTACTCAACCCTCTGAAATAATGTATTTTGGTGGGCTTTTATAAATTCCTTCCTTCTCCCCTACCACCACTGCCCCGAAAGGTACAGAGGTCAATTTTTCCTCTGTTATTATTATTATTATTAATTTAGAGAAATAGGCTTATTTTCAGACTTTTCTAACTACTGTCATTAATATCCACCACTTGCCCCCAGGCTATTCTGCAGGGTGTCAAAGGAACCTGGGCAGGGTGGGCTGTGCTGGAGGTTCTTCACTTTCAACCCCTTCCTGCAGAAGGATAATTCTTCAAGATGGGCTGGCAGTGATGGAAACAGCTACAGTTATTTAAGAAGCCTAATATTTTATGGGAAATTGACTATTACCAGATAGTTTCACCATGTCAAGGATACACAAAGAAGAGTTTACTTTGCTTCTCCATGCAAATCACATCCAGGCTACTAGGAAAAGAGGAAACCTCCATGTTAGAAACACAATCGTACGTAATTTGGACATGGGCATACGAAAGAATAATTACCCACCAGCCGCCAGATGGGGAAAGGCACAGAGTGGGAGAGAAAACCTCAGTCAATATGCCCATCTACGTGCTTTCCCAGATGAGCCACATTTATCTACGTTTTCCTACAGAATACAGCACAATGTAGAGTGAAAAATAAAACCAAAGAGATTAATTAGTGCCAAAGTTAAATTAAGGCCTAAATAGGTGAGCAAAAAAAAAAAAACAAAAAAAACAAAAAAAAACACGATTTTAAAAAAAAATAGTAGTAAAAGCACAATCCTTGACTTATACGAAGTACTGTTCTTTGATTATAATTCTTCTTCTTACAATTTCACTCTAAGGGGATTAATTGCCTTTTCAAACCCAGGAAAGGAAATCTGAGAATTTCTTCTCCCTACGATTGCAGGGGATGCAAATACAATGTACTGCAGGAATAACAAATGCTCTACTTTCTGAGCACTCTCCCATGATTTATGAAAGGTGTACCTCACTGTGGGAAGATAATGCCATTTGAAATGGTCCATTTCATAAATC
>CAUYRT010041787.1:0-18474 GCA_963574885.1 Lepilemur ruficaudatus
AAAAAAAAAAAAAAAAAAATTTAAAGAACCATTTCTAGAAGTTTATTAATCTTTGCTGATTAAAATGAATGATAATAATTTGTTGCTGTATATCATTTGGGAAGAAAGAGCACAGTAGCTCCTTAATGTTTGCCTATTTGTAAGATGAGCCCAAGTCATAAGTCGTGTCTCCAATGCTGTCCTCCTCACTTGGAATGCTTTTTCACATCCTACTACGAAACCTTCTATTCAATTACTTAAGAACACTTTAATTTCATAAATTGTGAGCTGTTTGGACAGGCTGATTCAATTAAGAGTATACAAAAAAACCAATATAACTATTGTCATAGAATTCTTTAAAATTATGCAAAAGCCACATGATCTTCCTGAGGTAGGACTGAAACACAAACAGAGCTGTTTTCTTTCTACCATGTGTTATTAACTTTAATTGCTTCATTCTCGTGATTGCTCTTGAAAGAGAAGAAATCAATCAAGCTTTCACCCAAAGCGGATGCCACTGCATTATGTATGAGGTTGGCAAGGGAAGACAGACCTGTGACCTAAAAGGAAATCAGGATCTCAAGTACTTATAAATGTGAGGCTCCTACGTGTCCAAGTCTCCTTTGTTAAGAGACACGCTGCCTCCGAACATGAACTTCAACAGTAGTCACTTTACACTGAGTTTCCTGAGTTTGTTTTTTAGGCTCGGGCAGTCCCTTGACTGTGAAAGTGATGCAACTGATCCAATGTCAAAAAAATATAAGGACACCCTTCCCCCAGGAGTGCTGAAAGGCCCTGTCTACATTGCCTCCTTAAAATGCCTTGGAATTTACAGCATCCATTTCTGAGATGACAAAGCAGGATTAGGAGTATCGATGATGGAATAAAATCTGCCTGTGTTTGAATCTCCGGGCCTCCTGAGGCAAGCCCTTGCCTCATGGCCAACAGAGTCCAAAAATCTGAGTGAATTGGTCCAGACTCTTCACTTGAAGGCATTTGTTTCACATCCGAATCTTTTTTTTAGGGAGAGGACTTTTTAAAAAAATTTCCAAGTATTACAGGGGTACAAACATTTTGGTTACATAAATTGCTTTTGTACAGTTTGAGTCAAGGTTGTAAGTGTGCCCTTCACTTGGATGGTGTGCACTGTACCCATTAGGTGTGAATTTAGTCATCCCCTCCTCTCCCCCCACCTGCTTAATTTCCAGTGAATGCTATTTCCGTATTTGCACATAAGTGTTAATCGATTAGTTCTAATTTAATGGTGAACTCATATGGTGTTTGTTTTTCCATTCTTGTGATACTTCACTTAGAAGAATGGTCTCCAGTTCCATCCAGCATAACACAAGAGGTGCTAGTTGACCATTTTTTTTATGGTTGAGTAGTACTCCATGGTATACGTATCCCACATTTTATTAATTCACTCATGTATTGATGGGCACTTGTGTTGATTCCACATCTTTGTGATTGTGAATTGCGTTGTAATATATATTCGAGTTCAAGCTTCTTTTTTGTAAAATGTTCTTTTTTCCCTTTGGGTAAATACCCAATAGTGAGATTGCTGGATCAAATGCTAGTTCTACTTGTAGTTCTTTGAGGTATCTCCATACTACTTTCCACAGAGATTGTACTAGTTTGCAGTCCCACAAATAGTGTATAAGTGTTCCTATTTCTCTACATCCATGCCAGCATTTGTTATTTTGGGACTTTTTGATAAAAGCCATTATTACCGGAGTTAGATAATATCTCATTGTGGTTTCGATTTGCGCTCCCTGACAATTAGAGATGTTGAGCATTTTTTCATGTTTGTTGGCCATTAGTCTACTTTATTTGGAAAAGTTTCTGTTTATGTCTTTTGCCCATTTTCTAATGGGATGGTCTGATTTTTTCCTGCTGATTTGCTGAGTTCTTTGTAGATTCTGGTTATCAGATCACATCTGAGTTTTGTTTTGTCTTTTTTTCCGAGACAGAGTCTCACTCTGTTGCTCGGGCTAGAGTGCCGTGGCATCAGCCTAGCTCACAGCAACCTCAAACTCCTGGGCTCAAGTGATCCTTCTGCCTCAGCCTCCCGAATAGCTGGGACTACAGGCATGCGCCACCATGCCCGGCTAATTTTTTACATATATTTTTAGTTGGTCAGTTAATTTGTCTATTTATAGTAGAGACGGGGTCTCGCTCTTGCTCAGGCTGGTCTCAAGCTCCTGACCTTGAGCAATCCGCCCACCTCGGCCTCCCAGAGTGCTAGGATTACAGGCGTGAGCCACCGCGCCCGGCCAACTCATCAGCGTTTTTAATAGCAAAATACCGGAAAAGTACTTAGAGATTAGGTAAATAATTATAAAATACCATACATCCAATTTAAAAAGAAGCTTAACAAAATTATATACAGAGATATGGGAAAGTGGTCGTATCATAATCTAGTTATATTATTAGGACATTTCAAGCAATTACAAAATCATGAGGAGTAACGGCTTCGTTACAAACAGCATGGCAGACCAAACAGCGTAAAACCCCCTCGGCACAGAATGTCTGAAAATGCAGGATGAGATACACACACTATCTCTTTAAATCCATGGCTGAGTTTGTAATAAGAAATGAGATCGTCAGAGAGCAACGAGAAAGCCCAGCCCACGGCACAGCCAGGAGCTCTGCTTGTGACGGGCCGCGGGAAGCGGCACCTGCTGAGTCGGCCGGGGGCCTTTCGGAACGTGCGACCCAATGGCAGGAAGCAGGGGCCAGGGGGAGCCCCACAAAGACACACGGGGAGCAGACGTTTCCTCCTCCATCTTAGCTCCACGTGCCAAAGGAAAAGTCACCTCTGAGGATTTCAAACCACAGCCGGCCCTCACACGGCGCAGGCTGGAATTTATATCACGTGTGTGTCCTGAAGAGCCCCAAGATGCGAATGCGGCTGAAACGGGCCTCAAGCAGCAGTGACCCCAGGCACAGGGAAGACACGAATGCAGATCCTCTCGGGAAATCCAGGCCTCAAAGAACGGCCTTGAATAAAATCCCAAAGAGTTCCATCTCAGGGCACAGTCAGAAAAATGGGAATGAGCCACATGAGGGAAAATCTGCAGAAACAAACACTGCACCAGAATGGGACCCGAAACCACTGCAGAACAGAATGACCGGGGGCCGCAACAATGAACGTGTACGACACGTACAGTGCAGTTTTGAAAGATACTTAAAGTCTGAAGAAGAAAGAAGGGACTATCAAAAAACCCTGAGCAGACGTGAAAAAGAACCAAACAGAACAATGGAGATAAAAAGCATATTAAATTAAATCAGACACTCCCTGGATGAATGTGAAGGGAAAATCAGTGACGAAAAAGTATGTCTATAATTATTACCCAGAGTGGAAAATACTGACAAGATAAAAACAATTACGAGAGTAAGATGAAGAGACACGGAGAAGAGACACTGTGTCACTCATGTCATTCACATGAGGCTCAAAACAGGCAAAACTGATCCTGAAAAAGACACAGAGTAAAACCTCACGAAATCTGAATGAAGGATGGACTGTGGCAGTAAAACGCGTCAAGCCGGGCTCATTAACTGTGACTGACGTCCCATACCAATGTAAGATGTTAACACAGGAAGCTCGACGGAGGTCCATAGGAATTCTGTACTCTTCACAGTTGCCCTGTAAATCTAAATCTAACTTAATCTATTTTAATTAAAACCTATTCTAAAATGAAAAGCTTATTTAAAAAGCAAGCTATAGTGTTGACGGATACCTACTTTGGTGATACGGTATAAAGAAAAACAATGAAATGATACCATCAAGAACATGATAGTGATGATTATTAGGTTCTTGTGGCTGCCCTAACAAATTACCATCAACTCAGTGCTTAAAATAACAGAAATTTATTCTCTCCGGGGTCTGGAGGCTGAAGTCTGAAATGAAGGAGTGAGGGGCTCCGTCCTGTCTCTGAAGCCCCTGGGGGGGAGTGTGTTCCAGGCCTCTCCCCCAGCTCCCAAGGCTGCCAGCAACCCTCGGCACTCCTTGGCTTGTGGACACATCACTCCAGTCTCTGCCTCTGTCGTTACGTGGTGTCCCCTCCTGTGTGCCTGTCTCTGTGTCTCTCCTCTTCTTATGTGGACATCAGTGACACTGGATTGAGGGCCCACTCTACTGTAGCCTGACCTCGTCTTAGTTTGATCACACCTGCAAAGACCGTATTTCTAAATAAGGTCACATACTAGGGGTTAGGACTTGAACATATCTTTTCAGGGCACACAATTCAACAGTCTGCCCCCAGCCCCCAAAATTCCACATCCCTCCCTGTGCAAAATACATTCACTACATCCCAACATCCACAAAAGTCTGAACCTGGTCCAATGGCAACTCTAAGTCCAAATTATCATCTAAATATAATCAACTCAGAAAGTTCCAAATCTCATCTTCTCAATCATCTAAATCAGATGTGGGTAAGACTCAGGGTCTGGTTCACCCTGGAACAAGGCTCCTCTCCGCCTGGGACCGTGTGAACTAGAGAGCAAGTTATCTGCTTCAAACACAACAGCGGGTCAGTGTGTGACAGGCTTTGCCGTTCCAACACGGAGAAACAGGGAGGAGAAGGGGCCATGGGTCCCAGAAGAGTCCGGAACCCAGCAACGTAAGTGCCATTAGATTGGTTTCAAGGCCTGAGAATCGTCGTCTGTGGCTCAGTGATCTGTCTTCTTGCACTGCCAGGGCAGCAGCCCTACGGAGGTGGCCCTGCCCTCGAACCGAGGAGGAGGTGGCTCTGCCCTGAGCCACCCTCGGTCATTCTCCCCATTACTTCAAGTATAAAACACCGCGGCGGTCGAGGAGCTCTGCCAGCCTGTTCCTGCCTGTAGACTCCCGGAGGTTGGCGGCCTGCCTTCATCTCACCCTGTCCCCTGCCCTTCGGTGCAAGCTCAGTGTTTCTGAGCTCTGGAGGCCAGATGTCAGGAGTCACGGTGGCAGCAGGGCCATCCTCTCTTAGGAGACTTGCGGAGAGGATCCGCCCCATGCCTTTCTCCCAGCTTCTGGTGTTGCCGACACTGCTTGGTGCTCCTTGGTTCACAGACACATCACTCCAATCTCTGCCTTCATCGTCACGTGGTGTGACATCCCGTGTGTCTCTGTGTCTCTTCTCTTCTTATAAGGACATCAGTACTAAGGGCTCACCCCAATGCAATGTGATCATATCTTAATTATATCTGCAAAGACTATTTCCCAAATAAGATCACATTCACAGGTAAACGTTTCAAGAATAGACAATTCCACCGCTGTACAAACTCTTATAATAGAAAACAAAAGGGGAACATGCCCCCCGTTACAGCCTGAGACTAGCTGTTATTTTCATACCAAAGCAGAAATAAATAATACTAGAAGGGAAAAATATAGGCTCAAAATGTAGGAAAAATATAGCTGGGGGAAAGGCACTGAAGCAGTGGTTTCCAAATGTTTTTAATAATGTAACTCATTAGTAAAAAATCTTGAGATTGCATCCCCAATATATTTATGAATATATATAACTCTATTATATAGCAAAACATACAAAAAAGGAAATCTGAAAGAAGGAAGTAACAACTGTAATATAAACTGAAGTTTTAACATTACTTAACCCATACTAGAGATATTTTACCTGGGACAATTCCAGGTAACTCAGTCTAAGAGACATATTAGTTTTATACTGATTAACAGTAAGGAAAATCTTTAACAGATGCCGAGAGCCTGTATTACCCAGGAGAACTAAGAGGTTCACTTATGTTTCCCCTCTCTGCTTCCCTGTATCACCTATACATCTGTCTTCTCAAAGCTTTCCAGGTGAGTTTTTCATCCTTTATTCTGAATAAAGCCTATTTACATCCTAGATCTTTCTCCCCCTTGCAAAATCGTACCTTATGCAAAGCTATAACATGACATTAACTCCCTGTTCTTTAGCAGTGTTCTTTCAATAATGTTAATTTCTTAACATTTTCTTACTGACTAATCACATAAAGTAGTCAAACCTTCCTAATTCAAACAACAGAATAGATTGACAGTAAAAATTAGAGGTATTTAAAGCAAAAGAAAATCACTATTTTTGAACCTAAAATAGTCCATATACCTGGTTGTATACTTTGAAATAAAAGATTCAGAATTTGAAAACATTCTTAATCTGAGCCTTATGATTTTAAAAAGTCCTCCCAATCTTAAATTGAATTCTTCTTATATTCCAGTTAGATCAAGAAAATTCACAGAGAATAAATACTTAGTTTTGAAGCTTTTACTAGGTAAGAATCATGTATCCATGTCCAAATTATTTCCATCTTACTCTCTATACTGGAGAGATGGTTTAGCCAATGAAACCCTAGCCTAATAACATAGTAGATAATGAAGATAAAACATTCATCATGTCTGTGAGTGCTCAGGTGACTGACGCTATTGTTAGATACCTAATCACTCAGATACTTCAAGTTTTCGTGGGTGATGTCCTCTGACCCACTAGGGAGGCATAAACAGAAGCACACATCTTGACTGAAGTCCAGTCCCCGGCCACGTGAGAAAGGTTATATAAAGAACAGAAAATCGCACTGATCATTTATTTCTAATAACTTTGCCTCCTTACCTCAGAATTTACAAAGAAGGGTGCTTTTCACTGTTTCATATTAGACCTGCCACTGTACCCAGAAGACACTGTTTTTATGTACATAGTTGTGACTACTGTCACTCACAGTTTTCATAAAAACAATTTGATACATTATTTTGCTAATTCTTCTATTGTGAGACTTTAGCAGAAGTCTCAGCAACAGAAGAAACTACGGGAAATCGAGAGTTATGTTCTAATCCCGGGCCACACGTGGGGAAAGGTTTGTGCACGAGAGGAAGCACCAGGCCCCAGTGCACCCCTCTATTACTGTCGCACGCGGCCAGTGTCCGCTGGTTACCACTCTGCTTACCACAGATAGGATTTTTTTTTTTTTAACAAGGCCTTGCTATGTTGCCCCAACTGGTCTCAAACTCCTAGACTCAAATGATCCTCCTGCCTCAGCCTCCTGAGTAGCTGGGACTACAGGTGCGCACCACTGCACCCAGCTGCTAAATATATGATTTTTGTTATTAGCATGTGCTAGTGGATACTTAGTCTAGAACTTACTTTCAAAATATAAGATTATTTACCAATGGCAGTGTGACACCCAGGAAGGTAATCCTATTCAGTTATAAAATTAAGTAATAAGCCTTTTTGATAATAATGAAAATAAGACCATAACTAGTTTGGTGACCTGAGGACATCAGTATAAATCCATGACAAACGCAGAGCACAGTCGTGAATATCATCCATCTGAAGTGACAGGTTCTGTAGTTATTTGTTATTTGTTGCTAGGCCCTTACCAGGCCCATAGCATCTGCTTCTATAAGGACTGACGCTCTCCCAGCCCTCGGCAGGATGCTCGAACTGGCTGCCTCAGCCGGCAGTGACGACAGGAAGGGCGATGGAACTGAGTGTAAAATTGGTTTATTCTGGACTCTGGACTAAACCTAATCGGCAGTTCAAAGACAAAAATAGAACGAAAATTTCTCGAATTCTGAGGGTACTTTTGTTTTTGAACAAATAATTTATACAGCACTTACTCATGTGCCAAGCACTATTCTTAGAACTTTACATATGTTAATTCACAAATTCTTGACTATTTTGTTTGATGGACAGCCTCTACCCCCGCCCCTCACAACCCCAGTGTGGCAATCTGGTGACGGCTGCAGACTCCTCAGAATAATGTTTTTAGAAACATAAACTCAAATACATGGGATTACAAAGGAGATAAATTATGCAGAAATGTAATAACATACACGCCCTTCTATTAATGCATTAAATAACAAGGTCTAGGGGAAGTGTAATAACTGCTTGATTTCAAAGCAGTGACAAACAGAAACAGTACTTTTTGCAGGTAATGTAACAAATTCGAGAGATATTATAACACATGTAACAAATATGTAAAGAGACAGTACAACAAATGTAATGTGATATGAAAGTATCTGTGATTTCCACTGGTGACAAGTCACAGTTACCGCTGATACTCTTATGAATCGTAGCCTGTTTCGTAAGTGAAGAAAATGCTGATTTCCAGTCACAGATTAATAAAAACAAAGATGCAAGATCTTTCCTCCCCAAGGTTTAAACCCTCTGAGTTCCCCCCACCGGCCTTGGGAGTGGAGAGACTCTGCATCAACAACCCACATCACCCCAGCAGGTCTGCGGTGAGGTGGGCGGCATCATCATCCCAACTTTACAAGTGAGAACTCCAAAGCAGCACGGTTATGAGCCGCGCTACCGGAAACGGGCGAGGTCAGTAAGCACGCGTCCACCGCCCCGCAAGCAGCGGCACCTCACCTTGATGGGGGGTTTCCGAGTGATGTGGGAGACGAGGAAGTTCATGGCGATGTCCTCACAGTTGATGTACTCGTCCACCATGTCTCGGATGGCCTGGGGCATCACGTAAGAA
The DNA here is from genome assembly GCA_963574885.1 of Lepilemur ruficaudatus. Taxonomy (NCBI): domain Eukaryota; kingdom Metazoa; phylum Chordata; class Mammalia; order Primates; family Lepilemuridae; genus Lepilemur; species Lepilemur ruficaudatus. The sequence goes on from CAUYRT010041787.1 coordinate 8,437, forward strand.
TACAGGTAGGCGTAATACTGTCGAGGGAAGAGAAAGAATCACATGCTGTGAGAGGCCGCAGTTTGGCGGCTCTCAGCCAAAATCTGCATGGATCTGGGGCCGTGTAGAAGAGCGTGGGCGCGTTTGGGGTATGGCACCAACTGGCGAGCACTACTGGAATTTAAAGAGTTGGAGTCAGGGACACTGAACCTCCTGCAAGGCAGAAGGTTGGGCAGTGAAGAATTGTCCCATTCAAACTGCCACCATCACCCCCTTTGAGAAACAGAACTTCATGTAATTTCCTTGGGTCCTCAGAGATTTTGAAATCAATATAAAGATTTGTCAAACTAGGTCAGAGACTGGTGCAGCTGAACAATAGCCTATCTCTGACAATGGCAAAAAAAAGGACAGGTGAGGGGAAAAAGCCTGGTTATCTTTTCAGGGCTCAGTAAATCACAGACTCGTGAAACATCCCTCACTGCCTCACTCACGGATTCTTAAATCCAGTCGCTTCTCACCATCACCACTGGCTACTCCCTGCCCCAGACCTCATCTCTCCCCTCGATTATCCAAATCACCTCCAGAGTCGTGTCCCTGCTGCTGTATTTTCTGCCCTGTGTTCCAGTCTCAGCACTGCAGGGGATCGTGTTACAACCCAAGCCAAGTGAACACATCACTCCTTTACCCCAAACCCGCCAACGCTCCCGTCTCACTCAGAGGAAAAGCTGAAGTGCCCAGACTGTCTTGCAACGCCCGCAACGTGGGTGCTGAAGCCACTCCCCCTGCTAGGGAAGGCTGAATGCTACATTTTCAGGAATTTTGTGAGCTGCTTGTTAAACACAGCCATTGTTAAAGATGTAATGACATAAACTTTTAATTAAATAAATTATATTAAAAATCCAAACAATAAATACCTAAAACTCATCACTTCTTAATTTATATTTTACTATCGTCTATTGCACTTTACTGTTATCCTGAAGTTTTTTATGTCTATTGTGTCTATGGTGAAAATGCTATACATGGTGCACAGCTGCGTATCTCTTCCCAAATCCGTGTTCAGTGACTCGTGCTGACAACTTGAAATCAGCCAAGGTGAGACTATTTATACCACAGCAATCAGCAAATACTACAAAATAGGGCGCACGTTAACTGCAATGCACTGTAACTTGCTAGTGACAAAGGAACAGGTGAGGTGCCCATTTAAGCTGCTTTACATATTTTATTACCTTACACAGTACAATCTATATAGTGAATGAATGATCATAAAATTTTATAGCCCACAGTAGTTTGCCAGTTATCTTGTAGCAAAGTACTTAAGAGTTGGTGAGTTTAAAAGATTATACTTTTTTTTTTTTTTACAAAAAGGTGATTCAAATTTGTTGACTCTTTAAATGGCCCGTGACTGTCATTAGTATGCTGATGAGAATATATTTATTAAACACAATTCATGTCTTCAAGGAAAAAGTAACATTTTAACAGCAAGAACTGCCTTTAAAAAAAACTATGCGGAAAGCATTATGAGAACAAATGTTTAGAGGTATTTCCGCCAGTATTTGGTTTTGTTGCCAAAAATGATGTTTATCTGATAAACCTGCATACCTGCACTTTTTAAAAACATAGAAAAATTTTTCTAACCTGTTTTAAAAAATCTTTTTTTTTTTTTTTTTTTTTAAGAATAGGTCTCAATCTGTCACCCAGGCTAGAGTGCAGTGGCATCATCATAGCCCACTGCAACCTCAAACTCCTGGGCTCAAGTGATCCTCCTGGGTCAGCCTCCAGAGTAGCTGAGAGTCTAGGTGCACACCACCGTGCCCAGCTAATTTTTCCAATTTTTTTAGAGATGGGGTCTCACTATGTTGCCCAGGCTGGTCTTGAACTCCTGGCCTCAAGCAATCCTCCCACCTTAATGCCTTTCTCATCAGCCTTTTCTTACCTTGTGAAAGAAGGCAGCGCCTGTCAGCACCATGGACAGCTCACAGGAGTAGTTGGAGTTGTAGAGCCAGGACTGATGCGGGATGTCCCACGCGTGGTACCGGCCAGGGAAGCCCACGATGCGGTCCCGTGCTTCTCTCCACACCCTCGAAACACAGAAGTACACGCACACACCTGAGTACCTCGCTCTAAGACCACCAGAAATGTTTAAAATTACTGCCTCTAGTTTGCAGGCTCTGGCCCTTAGGCTTTTACTTTTTTCCTTTTTTAAAAAAAAATAAGTCACAAACCAAATAGGATAAAATCAAATAAAAGCAGTGCCACATGCAGCTTTCTTAATAAGCACTTAGTGTCCCTGTAAGTTCTGGCAGTCAGCATCTCTCAAGCCCTTCAGAACGAATAAGCTGAAAAAGTTAGCGGGTGATACCAATTTCTATTTTTCATCTTATTTAATTTCTGAAAAGTTTTGTTTCTAGTGAGCATGATATATTAGTTCAGTAGGGCATGTATGTAACTTATGTATATTGCATGCTTAACTTTTCTTTACTGCGCACATAATAAAAAACCATTAGCGACCACTGGTTTAGCCACAGAGGACTACTGCCTGGGGCAAAGCCCTAATTCCTAACATGGCAGGGCTCGGAGACACCTGGATTGTGAGAGCTGGTCTACAGAACCATACCAACAAAAGGTTTCATAAATGCAAGAAATAAATTGAGAATTCAGTGTTTCAACTGAAATTTTTACGTATCTCTAAATTTATAGGTAAGGCGTAACAAAATCAGTTCCCGGTTTCACAGGTTAAAATCGGAGAGCTGGAAGCACTTAAGCTCCACAGAACCCGACAGGCCTCAGGAGATTTAAACTGCCCGAGAAAGTCCCTGTCTCATGGAACTTCAATTCCTAAAACATAAAAGATTTCATTTCAAAAGAGTCCCTCTAATACGTCTCAAAGCTTCTAGTCCCACAGATGAGAAATCACAACTTCTATCACAATATATATAACAGCCTTCTAGGTAGGCCTTTTTTTTGACAACTGATTTTAACTGTGGCAAATATATGTAAAATTTGACCATCTTAAATCATTTTTAAGTGTATAATTCGGTGGCATCAAATACAATCACAGTGCTGTGTAACCATCGCCATCAGCCATCTCCAGAACTTTTCCATATTCCCACGCTAAGCTCTGTCCCCATTAGACACTCATCCCTACTCCCACCTGCCCAGGCCCAGCAACCCCCGTTCCACTTTTCTGTCTCTATGAATTTACTCCAGGGACCTCATACAAGCAGCATCACACAATACTTATCCTTTCGTGTTGTATACACTTCTGACCGTGGTAAATAATGCCATGATCATTCATGTACTGCTTTTTGTGTGGACATACACTTTGAATTCTCTGTGGCCCCTTTCTTTCACCTATCCCTTAAGAGGATCTCTTTCTTGACTACGTAAGTTGAAATTAGCCAACATCTATCTTTTCCAGAGGGAAAAATTCTTACACTTACCCTTTCCTTTGAACTTAGGACTGTTTCATTCCCATTAAGGTGAAAGAAGCAAATTGAAGAGATTATTAAGAGAAAGCTTTTAGATCAAAGGATGCCCAAACAAATGAGAAAAGAGCCAGGGTGAGAAAAGGTTAGGATCTGCAGCCAGAGATAATTCACCAGCTCCATTACCAGAGGCTAAGCCTCGAATTCAAATCATTTGTAAGAGACACATTAAAAGGCTTCCCATTATTCTCTCGCCACCTGGAAATCTGCTGGGAAATGACATGGAAAAGGCCAAAAGTCTTCCTAAACTGAGGGCTAAGAAGATAGCAAATATCAGCTTCATTTGCTTATCTTAGCTTCAGACTCATCAAAGCTGGGCTCCTTGTCAAAATCATTCTCGGGGCCTGGGGCAATTGGCAATCCTCCTGTTACACCCCACGACTCTGTTCGGGGCTCCCCGTCCTCCCGCCTGCACTAAACTGTGTCGTGCTTTGTCTTCCCACCATCGACAGTAACATCTCAACAGCAAAGACCAGTCCCGGAGTCACTGCAGGGCCTTCTTCCTTTCAGCCAAACAAGTGTCAAGAGCCAACTATTTATTATCATGTATAAAGGAATACACCTCGGCCAGGCACAGTGGCTCACACCTCTAATCCTAGCACTCTGGAGGCCGAGGCAGGAGGATCACTTGAGCCAAGGAGTTCAAAACAAGCCTGGACAATATAGTAAGACCCCACTTCTACAAAAACGAAAAAAAAAATTAGCCAGGCATGGTTGCGCACACCTGGCTTCTCAGAAGGCTGAGGCAGGAGAAATGCCTGAACCCAGGAACAGACAACCCACAGAATGAGAGAAAATATTTGTAATTCCTATTTCTGATAAGGGACTTGAGTCTAGATTAAATGCAAGAACTCCTACAACTCAATAATTAAAAACACAATAACCCAAACAAAAATGAGCAAAGAACCTGAATAGCCATTGGAAGATACACAAAAAGGCTAACTGGTCAAAGAGCGGGTGAAAAGATGCTCACCATCATCAGTCTTAAGAGAAAGGAAGTCAGAAGTGTAATGAGCTGCCATTTCGCAATGACTAGGATGGCCATAAACAAAAAACAGAGAGCAACAAGCGTTGACGAGGATGCAGAGAAACAGGAACGCTCATGCACTGCTCATGGGAATGTGAAATGGCGCAGCCACTCTGGAAAACAGGCTGGCAGTGCTTCAGAATGTTAAAACGGTCATCACACGATCCAGCCATTGCGCTCTTAGGTACAGACTCAAGAGAAATGAAATGTTTATACAGAAACTTACACGAACCTTCATAGCAGCACTATTCATAGCAGCCAAGAAGTAGAAATGACCCAAATGTCCATCAATGGATGGATGGATAAACAAAATACGGTATATCCATACAAAAGGAACCAAGTACAGGTACATGCTACAAGACAGATGAACCTTAAAAACATTAAGTGTAATGAAAGAGGCCAGTCATGCTATAAACTGTATGATTCCGCTTATATAAAATGTCCAGAATAGGCAAATCTATACAGACACAAAGATTAGTGGCTGTCTAGGACTTACAGGGGTTGGAAGGAAAATGGGGAGTGACTGCTATTGGGCACAGGGTTTTTTTTGGTGGTGATGAAGATTCCTAAAACTAACCATGGTGATGGCTGCACCACTCTATGAATACACTAAAAACCACTGAATTGCACACGTAACTGAGTGAATGGAATGGTATACTAATTACGTTCAATGAATGTTGCAAAAGAATGAATTGCAGGAAAAACAGTCACACCCTCGGGCATCACAGTAAATGTCAAACTGCTTTAAAAGTTTCCATATGCTTACCCTCAATTTTTGTACTCACCTCACTGTGGACAAATAACAAAACTGTCCCTGAACCAACACACCGGTCCAAGGCAGACTTGGAGTAGCCCTAATCTACTCCATTCTCTGACCTGCACGTACCCTCAAGTGGGATGCGTAAACCCTAACAGCAATTACTAAGACTCAAGAAAGCAGGAGCGCTATATGCCTGAGTGGAAGCTCTGGAGCTGGACAAACCCGGTTTGAATCCCAGCTCTGTCTGCCTCTCTAGCTTCTACTCAGCTCTGTGCTCTTGGATCTCAATTTACTAACACAAAATGGACACAACTACAACTGACATCATCAAGTTCCAGGAGGATTAATGAGACAAACCCAAGTGCTCAGCTGGTCCCTGGCACACAGTGTGGGTCCCATAGATGTTAAGTGCCATCATCATCATCAGTCACCACCACTGCCACACCCTCCTTCTCCTCTTGTACCTCTTGGATCTTTGCTTTCCACACCCTCTTCCCATAAAGTATTTTGGGCGCAGGATTCTGGCACCGTTCCACTGCTCCAACACGTAGCAACATGTTGCTTCTGCTGCCTGGGAGTTGTTTCCCGTTCCTCTGACAACAAAATCCTCAAATTTCCTCTAGAAAACTACCCCTTGCTTCCACCCTCAGCCCATGTGGCAGGTAACCATGGGTTAGCCAATCAGAGAATGCCCTCTCCCTGGCCGCCAAGGAAAAGCCTATCTGAGAGCGGAGCAGAACCCAGAGACACAGAGGAGGAATGCTGACCCCGAAAGCCCGGACCCGGCCGCGTCCTACGTCAGCCCTTGCTGCCGCTCAGGGCTTCTCAGTTACCATCAGCCAAGAAACTCATTTTGCAGTCTAATCCAGATTTGATTGGGTTTTCTGTCACTTGCAAACCGAAGCGTTTCTTGATGAAAAATCGGTGCCTCACCGAAAGCCAAACATGATTTCATCGTGGCGGAGGTGAGCGTCGTCATCGATGGACAGGATGGCCTCCGTCTCGATTTCATTCCAGGGCAAGAATCGATTGTTCAAACTGTTCTTCTCAGTACGGACCACCTGTGACGAGGAAGAAAAAGCACTAGAAATCAATGCGGCGTTACAGACGGCAAAACCAAAACTGCCCTTAGGTCTAAGGAGGCTGTGGCTAAATTAACTGAATCGTTTTGCGTGATTACTCACCACCCGGAAAGTCTAGCATATTCCTTTCAGGAATAAAAGCTGCCTCCTAATTCCACAAACGCGTACGGATTTCACATCTCAGCTTTATCCCTTCGTTTACTGATTTTCCTGTGAAACAAGCTAAAGCTGAGGATGATTCTTACATATGCGATAAAGAGCCCAGGGAAATTAAAAAATAACTTTCCCAAGAGAACACCAGGTGGCAGAGCAGAACCGAGACTCCAATCCCCAGCCCCGGCAGCCCCCGCCCCGCACGCTCGCAAACGTTAAAACCAAACTCAGAAATCTCTTGAGTCTGTTATTTCTGACACCCCATAAAATGGGGTAAGAGCCTTTACCCCTTTAAAAAGGCTTTTTTGGGGGGTATAAACCAAAAAAAAAAAAAAAGCAAGCCCACGTTGCAGCTCGTACCTACAATGCTGACTACACACGCACAAGCTTTTTCTTTCAGGTATAATTTATTCAGTAAGATAGTTCTGTGTCTATCAAGTCCCAATTCAAAGAACATCTATCCAAAACAATTCATATACACAAAGCAGTATTTTCTCTATAGAAAGACTAGTGCCTCAAACAGTACAGCTACATTTTAACAAAAAAAATTTTTATTTAAACCATCTCAGATAAACACAGTAGCTGTTATTCACCTTGCAGCCTAGCACTAAAATAAATGATGACCGCGGTCGGTACTTTGATAGCTCACTTTATTTTTACACTATCTCTATCTAATTAGTCCAACTAATGAGGAGCCACCATTGTATTCTCAAAAACAAAGAGAACTTCATACAGAATAAATAATCTCTTTAGAAAGCCAGGAAGGGGCACCTCACTCTCCCAGGCCGTGCTGCCTATGCTGAGGCTGAGCTCTGCCAGGCGTGATGAGCAGATTGGGTCTGACACCGTAACGTTTCAGAATGTTTCCAAGGCACTCCCTGACCTCACACCAGCATTGTCTTCTCAGCCTAAAATGCCTTCTCTTCCATTCTGCCCTTGGGAACCAGCTCAGATGCCTCTTGTCGCACCCTCCTTGTCAGAAACAATCATTTCTTCCGTGTTCTTAAAGCAGAGTCCTCAAATGTCTATTCATTCATTCTAGCGCGCTCAGAATCCGACTAATCCAGAGCTGGAAGTGCCCTGGCGACCATATGGCCCGACTCTCACTTTATACACGGACAAACCAAGGCCCAGGATGACGTCACACAACTGGCAAGCTACAAGACCACAACTCTGACCCACACCTTCTGACTCCAAATCCAGTCCTTTTTCTGCCAAACTTACGTTAACTTTATTTTTGTCCTTTTTCAGAGACAAGGTCTTGCTCTGTTGCCCAGATTACAGTGCAGTGTCATGATCATGGTTCACTGCAGCCTCAAACTCCTGGGCTCAAGCAATCCTCTGCCTCGGCCTCCTGTGTACCTAGGACTACAAATGTGCACCACCACACCCAGCTAATTTTTTTAATATTTATGTAGAGACAGGGTCTCGCTCTATTATCCAGGCTGGTCTCAAACTCCTGGCCTCAAGCAATCCTCCCACTTCAGCCTCCCAAAGTGCTGGGATGACAGGCACGAGCCATTATGTTCAGTCTCCCGGCATTGCCCAGGCTAGAGAGAAGTGGCATCATCGTAGTTCACTGCAGACTCGAACTCCTGGGCTCAAGCAATCCTCCTCCCTCAGCCTCCTACGAAGCTGGGACTATAGCCAAGTGCCACTGTGCCCAGGTAATTTTTTAAATTTTTTTGTAGAGACAGGGTCTCACTATGTTGCCCAGGCTGGTCTTGAAAACTCCTGACCTAAGCGATCCGCCCCCGAGAGTGCTGGATTGCAGGCATGAGCCACCATGCCTAGCTCTTCCCCTCTCTTAAACAAACAAACAAACAAACAAAAACTTCTTCATTATTCAAGGGACTCATTCACTCAAATGCCAAGTGTGGGAGGAGAAACAAAGAAAATACAAAGGAAAGAAAAGGAGTAAGAAGGTAATATAGTGAACTGGTTTTCCATTTATAGCTTTAAATACGGGTCTAATGCAGTACAAAAAAATAGTATATTTTAGCTGAGACAAGTCTGTTTTAATTTATAAGAGAAAAGGTTGCCAGCAATCCCAGTGTAACTGCAGGTAAAACAGCATAGGTTAGAGCTTCACCAGCAAATGAGAGAATGCACAGAAAGACCACACACAGTGCCTAGTACATAGCAAATGCTCAAAAATTATTAGCAATTACTATAACATAAGTACTTCTTCCTATTTTAATTATCATACATTTTACATATGTTCCATATTTTATACACTTATTTTAATTTTTATGCATTTTATATATTTATATACATATTTACTTATTGAATAAACAAGCTTGTACCTTTCCAAGAAATTTAGTCTTGATTAAAAAAAAATATGGACTTAGCTATGGTCAGAAGTGCTGAAACTTAGTTCTAATTTAAATATTACTAAGTCGAGTGACCTCAAGCACTAACATTCTCAGTCTGATTCCTTATCTGAATCAGTAAAGAGAGTAAGAGGGGAACTAGTACCTAAGAACGGACGTGCTGCAATTAGTCATTTATGCAACCGGACTTCTCAGTAATTCCTTTAAACTTCTGTAATGCCCGCTGTTTATTTCTGATTTCTGGTAGCTCTGTTTTACATGATTTTCCTTTGAAGCCATGCAGCCCATTCTCAAACAGAAAGAGAAAGCCACAGCTGGAGCCACCAAGTGATTAAGTAAAAATCCTGTTTGTCAAAGGAAAAAAAAATAAGCTACCCAGATACACCAATACCCAGTGAAGCCGACCAGGCTTTGTACGGTCTTGGACCTGGAGAAGCTGGACTAGGTCTTTCCTGTCAGCTTCACCTAGAAATCACAATTTTAGGGAATGACCATCTGATTCATTCAAGGGATATTTTTTAAAGCAGAGTGGGCACAGATAAAAAACACAGCGTACCCGCTTCCTAAGGAGTGAGCCTTGAGAATGCTCCGTCTTGCCCAAGGTTAGCCACAAGTAAAGCCTTTAGCACCATAAGAGGCACAGTCCCAAGCCAGAAAGTGGATGATGCCAAGAATGCACTGCCAAGGCAGTTTCTCGAGTTTTCTCTGCTTTTCCCTAATAGACTACTGGGAAAATGATGTTAAAATAATTCCCCTGAGGCCGGGCGCGGTGGCTCACGCCTGTAATCCTAGCACTCTGGGAGGCCGAGGCGGGTGGATCGCTCAAGGTCAGGAGTTCAAGACCAGCCTGAGCAAAAAGCGAGACCCTATCTTTACTATAAATAGAAAGAAATAAATTGGCCAACTAAAAATATATATAAAAAATTAGCCGGGCATGGTGGCGCATGCCTGTAGTCCCAGCTACTTGGGAGGCTGAGGCAGAAGGATTGCTTGAGCCCAGGAGTTTGACATTGCTGTGAGCTAGGCTGATGCCACGGCACTCACTCTAGCCCGGGCAACAGAGTGAGACTCTGTCTCAAAAAAAAAAAAAAAAAGAATTCTCTGACCTTCCTCTCTGAAGTAGATCATAAGATCCTGGTTCCAGAGGTGCCCTCCCTACTCCTGGAGGAAGAGAATGTCCTTATCTCTGAAGACATAGGGACACTGAGAGGAATCTGAA